>LUFD01000770.1:16502-30722 GCA_003025255.1 Cordyceps pruinosa
TGGCCAAAGTTCCGCGAAAATATAAGTTCTCGTCCCTCCTTCTAAAGACAACAATGGCGAGCTGCGAAACGTGCGAGGGTAAAGGCCGTAAAGGAATTATCTGCCCAACATGCGGAGCCGACCTGAAGTCGTAGCACAAGAAGCGCACATCATCTTGTGAGTGAATACACTTATATTCGCTTTCATAGCTGACTCTTTTTCACTTGAGGAGGTGCATCGAAACTCGCGCGGTTTAATGAGTCAAAGGGTCGTAGAACAAATGTTGAAGGAAGACTGGAACTCCACTGCCGATAGTGAATAGCGGAAGGATAGGAATCGATATTTACTGACTACTTTAAGAATCGAACTGTTGAGTCATTTTATCCAACGCGCCATGCCCGCCTCATCTGAGTTGTGCATCGGGCACACATTGGGCCTCTGACGTCACCTCCACTCGGGAATGCCATGACGTCTCAAAATCAAATTATCATGGGGGCGCAGCCACACGTTTGCCACTACCTGCCGACACACGGAAGCTCCTACTCTGTCGCATATTCCTGCTCCCTTGCAGAACCATACGATCGAGGAGCCGGGCGCCGATATGGGATTCCGGACGTGACGGCATTGGATGTAGCTTAATGCAACGCCTAAGCCAGGGAAGACAGAATCCAAGAAGGAAACTTGCAAGCGTAAAGTGCCATGGTTGTTCGATGCGATGGTGGTTCAAATGGTATTTGCTATAAATAAGGGCAGAAGTTGAAGTGCCGGAAAGATTGCGCGTCTGCTTATACACGGATGCTAATTACCTCTACCGTAATTTTTCGATTGACTAAAGTAAAAGGCTAGCATTGGCATACGGGATGGATACTCTGAGGAGCTTGTCCAGGCTGCGCGTTAGCTGAGCTCGACTTAGGGATCTTTCCACGGTTTCAGTGGTGCAAAGTCACCGGTGCTAACAATCACTTTTCGCCTGCTTGTTAGTACAGCATGGTCATTAATCAATAGAGCTGTATGCAGTGAATCATTAATCTCTAAAGAGCAAGCCGCAATCAACATTGCTGGAAGCTCGTGTGCAAAGCTTAGGACCCTATGCGTTTGAGGCTTGCAGCACTTTCGAGAAACCAGCCAGCTGCAGGTTCTCCAGGCAGAACCCACTGAGGAATTTGATGAGGCTGAGGAGCAAAGTAGCCACTGAAAGGGAAGACAAGATCCACTGAGAAATGGGGAGGCATGCAGGCAGCGCTAGGTAGCCACGAAAGTCAGCAGGATTCCGCAGGGGAGGAAGGGGGTGATATGGACTCGTCTACAACACATAGCTAGCAAGTACATTATACAAGGGGTTCGCTTGTCATTCGATGCGTCGTCGAATGATGCAGGGCATCATGGTAAAAACTATAACGTCGGCTGGTGCTTGGCTGAATAGGTAGCCGGCGTGAACTAGGACCCCATCCTAGGCATGTAGAGGTACCTAGTCCCTGCGAATACCATCTCCGTCGCAGTCTACGAAAAACGGGATGTGCATTTGGCCAAGGGAGGTGACTCGTTGCGTCGAAACAGGCCGGGCCTGTCGTCGCCTCCCTTCCTCCATCCAAAGGTCCTGCCCGCCCGCGGGCGAATCGCAAAAGAGATGGCACAGCCGTGTAACCGGCAAGCTTGCTCTAATGTAGTTGCGGAGCTCGAATCTCTATTTGGCCATTTCAAGGTATCGTCAATGCCCTTGTTTTACCCAGAGATATTTTGCTAACCGTTCTAGCGTAACGTTTCACATATCGTCCCGCAGCACTGCGGGGATCATCAAACAAGAGAGGCGGGGAAGAGGAGAGGAGCGCTTCCGTTGCCCTAGCTGCCGTCGCAACCTTGGGTTCTGTTCCAAGTGAAATCTCGCTACCCTATGTAATAGAGAGTCTAATAATAGTAAGCGTGGCTGTCATGTGTCACGTGCCAGCGCGAGACCAATAATAACCTGCCCACGCCCCCCCCCACCCCCTCCCCCCTTCTACTTGGAACGAGAAAACTTGCGATCAGAACCGTCATGGCATCAGCGCATCGCCGCCATCGCGATTCGCTCGAGCGCCTCATCAACTTCTCATCGAGCCCTCCGCTTACAGAGGAAGCTCGAAACCAAGCGGAAACCAGATTTTATGCTATTGTCGACCACTTTCGTGACCAAGATCCTTCCAACGACGAATACGACCGAGCAGCGCTTGTGCGCTATACATACGAATATGCGCTGACTGAAAAAGCCAAAGACAATCTCTTGCAGGCATTCCTTGGATCTATCACGATACCTCTGGCCGATACAGTGGATGTTGATTTAACAACCAAGGAGAAGGAAGACGAAATTTGGTCGAAACTAGCAGGATTTGCCGATTACCTGCTTAATAACTTCTTCCTGCCTTGTGAGCCACGATCACGCTCGAATCTCTTTTCAAGGCGACGCCACTTACCATCGCCGTCATAGTAAAAGCTTCCACTAAACGAACCCCTCAACCCTCACCGGCATATCACTCCGCAACACAAAGCACACGTGTTGGGGCCCAGTCATTCGTGGGAACGCCATTACGGCTATCAACACTCCGGGGCACGTGCCTTGTACGTGATCGCCATCGATGTGTCATCTCACGTAGCTTTGATCGAAGAAAAGCTCTCGAACGAATAAAACAGTCAGGTGATGAAGCAAGGGATGACGATGGGCAGCTTCTTACGGGACAAACGTTTGATTCCTTAGAAGTTGCTCATATTTTGCCGCACTCGTTGCCGCACTCGTTAGTTAAGACCAATGCGGATGTCACGCTTGTATGTTATCAGTCTTGGCAAGTCTCCCGGCGTTCATCAGCTTACTAGTCACAGGATTCTTCGCGGGAAGGAGCTCTGCAGATTCTGAACATGTTTGACACGGACGTTGTGCATTTTATCGAAGGCCCCGATATTGACAGGCCTCGAAATGCCATGACACTGACTCACAATCTGCATCAGGATTTTGGCGACTTCCAAATATACTTCGAACCCGAGGCACAGGCAAACACGTATCGTATCAACACTTTTCTTCCCGCCGCCATGCATAACTTCTTGCCTGTTACGCGTGAGCTGTTTCTGACAGAAGATCGCACCATTGAGCCACCCTCACCACGTTTCCTTGCCATCCACAGAGCAATCGCCCATATCCTTCATCTTTCCGCGGCAGGAGCCTTCATCGACACCATTCTGGATGACTTTGACCAGCGAGATGTGCGAGCCGATGGAGCAACACATCTCGGCGAACTGGTTAAACTGAAGGTTAATGGTTGGCTGTCTCGGCCTGTTGCTGAAACATAAAGGTGGCAAATCGTTTTTCATTAATATAGTGCAGGAAGCATGTCACATAAGTGTTATCTTGTAGTGTGGATGTCCTCTTCGCCGGTGCATTAATGTGTTTCTTCACTGTTGAATTCTTGGTTGCTGGCTAAAAATGGCGACATAACCGAACGTGAACTCACGGACAGACTCTCGGTCAGTAGGCTCTATATTATACCAAACGACGTATGTACTATGAAGCCGATGAAAACAAGCTGTGCAACTTCGCGTGTTTTTGTCGTTTAAAGCACCTATTGCTTCCCGTTGTGCTTTCATGAACGAGATAACGCTAACTACGTAACGCCATACATAGCCTCAAGGTATTCCTCCTTGTTCGATAAGAAAAGAAAACGCCTATTCCTTATTACTACCGATAAAATTAAAATCGAATCATTTCTCTAATATCGGCTATTGTATGAAATCATTATGCCCCTTCTGCTCCCCAGAAGCTTCGTAATTCAGCCACACGATATGGCCTCTCCTCGATCGTCGCCTCGCTAGTCAAAGCCCATAAGAGGGGTTGTTAGAAAACCAGTTGAAGCAAAATAGGAATACCGCTCCAGCGAATTAAGCTACGTTGCAAGTCAGATGAATCAGGCTCTCCGACGGACATAGGCGACACAACAGGTTGCTGAGTTGTGGTAAAGCGCGATCGGCTCTTAACGAGCCTGCCCAAATAAAACTCGAGCGTAACGACGGTTCTAGGTAGAGTGGTGGGCCACGCAAACCTTCCAAAAAGATTAGGCAATAGCAGCCAGCAAGGACGTTTTAGGCGCCCGGTCTATGTATTGGAGCTTGAAGTGCAGCACGAAGCAACACTCTTCAATGGATTATTCGCCATCAAAGCGGCCCTATCTTGACCTTTACTATCTAATTCTTCAGAAGATTACTACTACCGTGTAGTAGTAGACGTATGGCTATAGTCTTCGCTCATCAGTCTTGATAATTGGTTAGAGATGAATGCTTGAGCGTTACTATCGTATGGCATTCTCCCCTAAATGTTAGGTCTACGGGGTACGTATGGTATGAGCAGCCAATTCCCGCTCGAGTTTCCATAACGAGTCTGTATGGAGAGCGGAAAAGGATGGCAATTCAGCCAGAAGCCGTTTTATAGTGCCGTATCAACGTGGAGATTACTATAAAGTAGTGACTGCAAGCAGTTCTTTGTTCATTTGTACGCCAGCGCTTTGCGAACAATGGATGCGCCTCAGTATCCGAACAGCGCCCACAGTCAACTCTGTGAGCAATTCACAGCTTACGTCGCGCAGAGTAATGCGCAGCTGCAGCGGGAGCGGAATCTACTGGAGAATGAACGAGCGCAAAGCGACGAACGGTTGCGGCAGGTCAGCGTCTACGCTGACGACCAAAGACGCCAGCTCGACGAGGAGAGACAAAAGCTAGAGAGGCTGCAGACAGTATCCCAACAGCTTCGCAACGATAACCAGATCCTCACAAACGTTATTACATGTCTCCAGCGCGAAATGAAGATTCAACGATGTTGGTTGCAGGACCTTAGGCAGCAACTAGGGGCACAGAACCAAGCCATGGGACTGTCGAAGCCAAGCTCTCAGCAGGCCCCTCCGACGATTCCCTCACTTGCGCTGATCCATCATGAGCAACCAGTACAGGAACATTCGCCGCATGTAGGTACAAGAGTGCGAACAAATTTGCAATTATTACCCCGTACTAAAGTATAATGGCCAGGTTAATTCAGGACAATAAATAAATAAGATGAAATATGAATTCTTTTATAAAATGCGAGTAGTAAATTCGTTCTAGTCTACTAACTAAATACCCCGTCAAGTCGTAGCATACTATGAGTGAAGTGAGCCTGCGACGCCTCAAAGGCGTGAGTACTCTCGTGACTCATCGAAACACTGGCCTTGTATACTGGCTGCGCCCGCCTCGACTCCATCCGCACATTTGCCTTCGTGTTGTGGAGGAGACGGTTGACGATCGCGGTATGAGTAGTACATGTCTGTGACCAGACAGAGGATGGAGAACCCTGCGGTGACGCAGCCCCCAATCACTGCGAAACCGGTGTCCAGCCGACCACCCAGATTTTGCTGTAGCTGTCGCCCAACCTCATGCGTGCCTATCGTAAATACAAAGCCCACGAGAACAAACGCGTGGCCGATCGGCTGACATAAAACGGCGGCCCGGTTGGTAACGCCGGGTGGGCTAGCCATGACGGCCACGGCAATAAATAGCGCGAGCGACAGAAGCAGGAGAACCACGATGGCGACGTCCATATAGAGTAGAATGTTAAATGCCACGCACATCTCCGCGCGCCCGGTAAAGGTACCGCACAGATGAGATGTGCCCATCTTCGCCGACGTGAACAGCAGCCTCCCCACCTCCGACCCGGCCGACTGAAAAAGTTCCCCTACGCCGCGTCTGGAGCCAGAGCCATTCTGTCACCATCTGTCAGTAAAGATGAAAGGCTTTGCCTTGGCATGTTCTCACCGTCCAATGGAAGTACCCTTCCCTGCGGCAAGTCTCGCCAAGTATCATGGCGCAGGTTACGTCGACGACGACGACACAGCACAACTGCTTGGCGAGATGTCCATAGTTCTTCTTCATGTAGGTGTTCATTCTTGTAGTGAAATTTTTCTGATTTTGTCTGAGGCATAAGGCGACAGCACTACTATAAGTACACCGCGCATTGAGCCGTTTGTGGCTCCTCGACCGCTCGAGCTGCATTCTAACCCGGACGCCGCACGGGAGGCGTATAAATGCAGGCACAACAGTATGAGCGATTAGAATGGATAACCATCTCAGCAAGAGTAAAACTGTAGAACATCTAGCAAAGCAATCCAGGTAACCCGGATCAAGGCGGCCACTCGATAACCCTGCCCCCCTCTTCTTAAACGGCGATGGCGACTCTTGGTCAAAATTGTCGGGCGACAATGGCCAAGCCACCTCCACGGGAAAGACGCCGACGGATTCGGATTCAGCAACAAGCGCATGTAGCCAGGCCTACAACGCAAAACAGATGGACGAGATCGACACCCGTGACCGTGTGGTTGGCGCCCCACGAGTAGCTATACATGAAGAGGTGGCACGGGCGGCTCCGGCTGTACAACGTGACCGGTTTGCTATACCCCCGTGATAATAGGAAATACATGTGCTATCACCAGTTTTGGCTTCTTGTTTTTGCACCTGTACGGGTTAGACTGCGCTGTTGTTGAAGTGTACTTGGCGAAGTAATGTAGGCGACACCACTAGTGATGGCCAACGCTCACGCGACATATCCGAACGCTTGTCGTCGGTGACAATCTGTCCAACTCATGCGGAGCTTGATAATTTCAGGTGGTGGAGATGCACGTTGTAGACGGCGGTGCCGGGTTCCGGCTCTCCGTTTGAGAGGATTGCGATCGGGAAACTATTTTAGGCAACCATGCTTCCGAGACTTGGGGAGGTAGGACCTTGCATCAGTGCATTAGGATTCTGGGCATCTGTCTATCACGTATGGAATGCAAGATAGTTGTAGACTTGACAGCGGCCGAGCAGCTCTGCTTCAACTGCAAAGCGTCGCTCGAGGACGGGCCAAAGCACCGCATCCACGGATATGTAAGTACGGAGGACCAATCTAGCAGTCATTGCTAACAGAAAAAGCTGATTTGCGGTGGATGCGCCGACATTGTGTCACTACTTCGAGGGCACAGCTGGCACGTATGCCTTGTCTGCGCGTTGGCAGGCGAGGCAGATGACATTGACTGCCCGGACATCCAGAATTTCCTCGACAAACCAGTGAGCCAGTCCTACGCCGACGACCGAAGTCCCAGGACCTAATTAAGCTAGAATACATTCGTGAAGCAGTACGACTGGAAACAGTGCCCCATTTGCGATAATGCAGACGATCTTCTGTACACGCGGTGCGGTAAGCCAGCCGTCTTCCGCAGGCCACTCGCTCCCAGTCCGCTGACGATCCCAGGTCACGTCTTTTGCAAGAGTTGTTGGGGAGGGTGGGAGGCGAAGAGCACCAAGCCGGCGGTGAAATGCCCCGTGTGTAGGATTGATATCACCGTGGCGTTGGTCCCGGCTCGACCTACCTTCCTCTTCCCAGAGTACGTTGTGGCGGAATCTGGACACGGCCGAGAAGAGCCAAGAGCGGGAGCCGGACAGGGCCGCCACTCTGACAGTCTGGCGGTGGCGGAGGAACTTGTCACACCAAAGGAAAGCGGCAGTAGATGAGATTGTCACGGACAACGAGTACATACTGCATATCATCCCAGCTAAGTGGCTGCAGTTGTTTTGGAGAAGTGGGCGAAATGGTCCGTGGACGTCTTCGTGTGGTAGGAAGTGGCTGTGTTGGGCCCGTAGCGGAGCCGACCGCCAGAAAATGCTGTTTCCATCAAGTATGTGATGGCTTAAAAATATAGTGAAAGCTCAGTTTCCGTTTTTTGACATCCTCTACGTTATTGCTGAAGGTGTTGCGTCGAAAATGGCCTCTTGTGGTGCTGACGAGTGTATCGACAGCGCTACGCAATGCGCCTCGCGCTATACCATCTACTCCAAGTATATCTCTCTGCTGGAAAGCAAATAGCGAGCAGCGCGGGCGAGCAGTATGCGCGCTAAAGCCATCGAAGAGTTCGACGAAGCGGACCGGACAGAGTACAAGACCTTCCGGCGTCTCGTACATGACCAGCTGGCAGTCTATCGGAAACAGAGCAACGACGCGGCGGTCGACGAGCTCCATTGCACCTTTATAGGCAAGCTTCGTCGCATATTCGGACACAAGCACTGGAGGACGATCACGGCGATGCACGAGTACGGGTAGCTGCTATGTGATGACCGGCGCTACGAGCAGGCCGAGGCGCTGTACAAGACTCTTGTCCACGAGGTGGACCTGGAACGCGGGTCGGAATCTTTGGCGGTACTCTGCATCTTCAATGCGCTCGGCACGGTCTACGCGAAGCTCAAGAAGTTAGAGGCGGCGGAAATCACCCTTCTTCACGCCATGACTGGGTTCCAAGAACTGAGCGGGGAGAAGGACGTGAGAACGCTCATCGCCGCGTTCAACCTCGGGGGCGTGTATCAGGACCGGGGAAAACTCTCCCACGCGGTACGCATGTACCAAACAGCTGCATACGGCTTCAAGGATGTGATTGGCATCCCGGACAAGAAAACGATCAAGGCGTTCACAAAGCTCGCCGCTCTCTGTTCTGCTCGCCGCGCCCTGCCGGCGGCGGAGAGGGCGTACACGCTTGCGCTGCAGGGGCTGGAAGAGACTTCGAAGCAAGATTCCGTCGATGGCCTCATCCTCAAGCTCGACCTGGGGGTCTTGCATCGGGATACGGGGAGACTAGAGGACGCTGAGAAGCTCGTCGGGGACGCCTGGCACGGGTTTAGGGACGCTCATCTCGGCTACGCACCCGGCGCACTTACATGCCTAGGCACGGTGTACGCGCGGCAGGGCCGCATCGCAGAGGCAGAGACGAGCTTCAGGGACGCCGCGAGGGAATTTCCCGCATGCAACAAGGAGTATGCGGCGATGTCGTACGCGGCTTACTTTGGCCTCGCCAATCTCCTCCGCGAGCAGCGCCGGCTGGAGGAGGCCGAGGCCATGTACCGGCAGGCGTGGGACGGGGCGCGGTCGGTCGGCGGTCCGCGACACGTCACGTCTTGTACGGTCGCCCACGCTCTGGCCTCTTTTTACGAGGAACAGGGAAAGTATGACGAGTCTGAGGAGGTCTACAGCGGGGCCCTTGCGTTGGGCGAGTCGTTGTTGGATGAGTGGACGAGTTTCGTCCTGCGCGTAAACTTCCACAAGATGACGGGGTACACATAAAGCTCCATAGTCTTTTCCCAGAGTCTTTACGGTTACATTACATACTGTAAACCGGTCATTGGTATTTTACATCATGGCGTGTGCACCGAGATTGCCGCCCCTCTTGACCTTCGTCGAGTTCGAACTCGGGCGCCTCATTTTGCCCACTTGAATATAGAATCCATCCGGGGCCCTGAGACGGATACGCGCCCATATGCAAAAATGCTTATCTTCGGCAGCTTGGGCGCAGACTGACTGCTGCTGCTGCTTCTTCTTCTTCTCCTTCTTCTTCTTTTTTTTTTTTTGGTAATAGCACGATGCATCGGCCACCAAGTTTCTTGTGCATGCTGCTGCATGTCAGGCTCCTCGACACGATGCCGTTTCACCACCTTCTACCCAAGTGAAAGGAGTGGGGGAGCGCAGCGCGCCTAAATCCCATACAGGCATTAGATTAAGCAATTAGTTTAAGAGATTTGCCAAAATCATCCTCTCGGTAGTATCAGCCCGACGTTTAGCAGCGCAGCAACTGTCTTCCTTCTCTCGGGTTCGCTTGTCCCCAGTTCGTGGATAGTTCCCCTCAGAAGCGGCGAGGGGGTCCGATGGACGTTCGTCTGAGCTTTGTTTCCTCTCCAGTTCGTGGATCCGTCGCTCACTTGAACTTAGTTTCCTCTCTAGCTCGTTGATCCGTTGCTCCATTGATCTTTGTTTCTCCTGTAGCTCACACAGCCGCTGCTTAGTCTCCGTAGCCTCCGTTCTGTATTGGTAGTGCGTACCGCGTTTGACGCACGAGTCGCATTGTGGCCTGTCAGCTGAACACTTCAGAAACCTGTTAGCTTTTATTATCACACCGTTCTCCGCATATTAACGCAACCTTTAATTTCTTTTGACGGCAGGCTGAGCAGGCAATGGAAACAACTATCCGTCCTCGGGGAAGAGAGACAATAGACGATGGTGCTTCGAAGCCATCTGGCTTCGGAGCCAGTAGTTGGAGGTCCTCGCCCATGCAGATGGAGTAGCTTTGCCTGGTTAATAGTGGCGACTCAAGGATGAAATTATTAGAATCGATTCGTTGGGGCTTTAGCAGCGGAAAAGAGAGGAGCTCGCAGGCTGCCGAGATGGAGGGGACACTGCCCATATGTATTTCAGCGCCTGTGGATCGCCGTCATTTCGGTTCCGCGCCGGTCATATATGCATGTACGCCATAGATCCATCGTTTCCGTCGCCGGTGGAGGGGTGCAGACAAGCTGGCTCGCGAATAGGCTCGGAACAGCCAGCTGTAAGGCAGTGTTGAATGGAGTTGTGCACCTTCATCGGAGGCATGCTCTGAGGAGAATATAGGCGTATTCAATGACAGCAGCTGGTGACTCAAAGAAGAAGACCGGTGGTAGCGGAGCTTGATGCGTGAGCTTATGGCCTGACACGAGAACAATAGAAAGTGCGCTTTGCCAAGTCGGCCATCTTACCATCCCTTTGACGATTCCCTGGGACAGCATCATGAAGACGCAGCCGTGCGTATATGATGGTAATAAAAGGAAAAACATGGCTGAGACATTGAATTACTCTGCTCCAACTCACAATGGGGAGGTGATGAGCCCCCGGAATCGAAAAGAGTGTCGAGATCATTGCTGGCTACCCTCACGTCCAATTCTCTTTCTTCGAACAGGGTGGGTGGATATTGGACATTACCGACCAGCGGATCAAACACTGCAACCGTCAGCAGCTTCACACGTCACCCGGGTCACTCGCAAAACCCTCTGCTTTCCTGGACTGCGGATGTGGCTGTGAACGTAGAAAGCACCCTGCCTTACCGGGCCTTCTGCACCATTGGAATGCAAGTACTTGATGCAGACAGCATCATTGATAAACATTCTTGCAAACCACCACCTGATTTCCAGTATATTCCGGGATGACCAGATTGGCCCTCTTGGTGATAGCTCCTCGCTGGCGAGCGATGGATTTAGACATGCCCGCCACCGCGTCGAGCCATGACTGGCATCGGGCTGGGCTCTTATTTTACCTGTGAATAGACTTGCGGGCCACGGGGCACACGGCAGGCCGCCAGGCGTACTGCGGTTATAATATAAATGTCATGCTGCCCGGCATCATCCTCGCTTCATCTCACTTTTGCATTTTCCGCACCATGGTTTTTACTAGGTAATTGAACATGAGTGTCCCAACAGCAGAGAGCGACTCGGCTTATCATTCTTCCGGCGGGGTCGAAGCTACTGTAGACCCCAAGGATATCTTCTTGACTCCCAAAAGCAACATGCCGCACACAACGATACCCCTTTCGAAGGAACAAACCGATCTTGCTGTGGAGGAGGCTAGGGCGCTTGATAGGAATTCCACGGAGGAGTATCTTGAGCTGTCGGATAACGGCCAGAGCCTTCTCAAGTCACTAGAGGGGCCAGTAGTAGGTTACGCACTCCGCTTTCTAGATTCAAGAAAGGAACTAACTAAATAGTTTGAAATCTTGCGAGAATCCCACAGGTCCCACGTCGAGCGACCGGTTTCGTGGGGGGTACGGGCGAGAAAGATACCCAAAGCAGCATGCTTTGAGGTAAAGAAAGCCAATGTTATTGTGGCAGTTTTGTTGGAGGATTCGGAAGAAAAAAGCGACCGGAAGATCATTTCGCCTGGTGCCCTCGAGTATAACTGGCCTGACAATGTCGCTTGCATTGTTCCTCGTGGATGGATGTTGCGATCAGGCGAGGGAGATTGCTACGTAGCTATGATGTCGATTTCTTTTGGATAGGGAGATTGATATGGATACTTAAAACAACGTATCCTCCGAAAAGTTCCGGTTTTCAGCTCAGTGAATCTTGTGGCCTGTGATGCTCGTGGGGAGGAAAGCCCAAGTCGTCCAACATGGCAATGCATACGAACCCCCGGACCCCCACGAGGTAACCAAACTCGTTCAATATTTCCAAGCCTTCGAAGCTTGACGCCACCATTTGCCTTTTTGTAAGAGTGGGCACATCGCTCCCAGTCGGTCTCTTCCTCGATTGCGAAATTATGGATGAAAGCGAGCTGTCGTTTGCCGGAGTACAAGGAGGAGGCATCACCGTGGCTTGTTCCGTGAGTGCGCTGGTAGCGAGCGTGCCGGCGGCGGTAGTAAAAGCCCAGCTCAGGCGCGCCACGGTGTATTCAGGTTGGGCATCGCGTCCATCGAAATCTTCTGCGCTGGTTCCGTGAGGCTGCGCTGTCAGCACCTCCTTGCGCTTGGGACAAGATTGCGACTTGCAGCCTTCGGGCCAATAGCAATCATGATACTTCCAGTAAAGGTATGAGAGATAGATCATGCACAAAACTTCCAGGAGAACCTCCGGATCGGCTTCGCTCCTCATCTCGGCGTTGGCCGTGAGTTCGTGGAGTGTGGGCGCACCCTCGCGCTTGAGGCGTTTCACAACCTCCTCAGTTATCGGGCGATCCTCAATTCTATACATTCAGTTTTATTCAGTCGGATCAAGTTCATGTACTCACGTCGAAGTGTTTTTAGGGTTCAGTCGAGCGATCACGCCGCGACAGAACTCTTTGCGTATTGTTGCGTATTTTCTCCCGTGACTCAATTCGGCTGTAATGTTCCGGATTACCTCGGATCTTTGCAGCTCCGGGTTGCTTCGAATCTCCCCCTCAACAAAGCAGGATTTTGCGCTGGATTTTGTAGCGAACTCAACGTCTTCGGTCGAATGGTCCTGCAACATCACAAGAGTCTGGGAATGGAAACGTAGAGCTGCGGTAGTGGAGGTAGCCGTCTCGCCAGTCTTGTACCGAATGCCGATTATGTCCTTACAGTTCTTAAGAGTAGAGCCATGGTTTTCAAAAAAGGACGCTGCGGATTCAAAGAGAATTCGCAGAGTATCCTCAACATTTCCAGCAGAGGATGCATTCTGAGACAAGACATTTAAAGCATCTTTGCCTGAGAATGGCGGCTGAAAAGCCCCCCTAGAAGGTTGCGCGAGCAGATTGAGAGTGCTTGCAGCATCAAGTGATAGAAAATTGGTGACGCGATTCGCTTCGCATGTCGCCCGGGGGTTGGGTGAAAGTCTTGCAGTTGTGGTGACGGTTCGGTACGATCGTCGAGGGCGTGTGTGTTGCGGGATGGTTGTCAGTGGCTTTTTAGCGGGCTGATTGAAGACTTTCCGTCGCCGACCATCTTTCACTGTCGATTTGCAGACGTGAATTGGCGGTTTGAGCAATGGACGTGAAGTAGCGGCGTTTCCTGCCGATTGACGTGATGTCTGCTGGTGACGGGGCACAGACGACTCCGAGAGGTCCGGAATTGTTGGCAAAAGTGCGTCCGGTAGAATGGATGGATCAAATCCCACATATTGAAGAGAAGGATCAAGCTCTGCCAGGTCGCAAGACGACGCCAGTGGGAGAGGAGGCATCGGATAATCTCCTATAGACAAGCCGTCCGCACTCATTGGCATGGATGAGCCAGAACTGGCGTAAGGGATGAGCAGATTACGAATCGCCGAGAATAAACTCCATTGCATCTCCACTGTCAGACTTGGCCAGATTCTGTCGAAGAAAAGCGGTAGGCTTTCTGGTGCGTCCAAACAGATGGCTTGGAGGTTCGCCATAGTGTAGCCCACTGGAAGTGAATGTTGTCAGTGCTAGGTTGCACATCTGGTAAGTGACAATAAGATCCATATCCGTATCGGCTTGCATACTCGCCGATCACTTCCTTGTACGTGGGATTTCTGAATGTTCAGAAATCCCACGTACAAGGAAGTGATCGTCACAGATGCTCCCGCTCAAACGCGTATTTTCTGACAGAGCTGGGATTCAAGCCACTGTCTGGGATTCATTTCAGTGGACTGCTGGGGGTCAGGTCCAATCCCTTGTACGAGCGCGACCAGCAGGCAGAAATGTCCTTTCGTGTGGGCGTCACCACCGCTCAACATGGACCCGTTCGAGAGGTTTATGCATCCAACGCAACCGTAGTGCAGCTCCAATATTGAAAAACAACCCTCAAGGCGGGGAAATAGTAGGTTGGATATCATGGATGTTAAGATCGCTGCTATATTGACCTGATAGTGAACCTTACCGCTTCATGCGACTCCATGATGGCGCTGGTTGGTGTCAAATGAGTACTTGGTATTGAGCCGGGGCCGGGGGGGGCCGGGGGG
>LUFD01000771.1:0-18756 GCA_003025255.1 Cordyceps pruinosa
GCCGCGGGCCGTGCCCGGCCGCGCTCGCGGCGGACCCGCTCCTCGCCGCGGCCCCGCGCGCCGCCCGGAAGCTCTTCCACGAGGTCACGTCGCCCATGTCGCCGCTGCCGGCGCTGCCCGCGCGCGAGCCCGTCCACATGCCCGCGCTGCGCTACCTGCAGCTCCGCAACGCGGCCATGAGCGCGCCGCAGCTGCGCCGCCTGCTCGCCGACCACCAGGCCACCGTCCGCGAGTACGACCTGGAGAACGTCGCGCTCGCCGACGGCGGCCGCTGGGACGACGCGCTGGCCCCCGTCAGTGAGGAGCGTAAGTGGTCGCGCAGCGGCCTCGCCGTCGCCGCGCCGGCGTCCTCCGTGGCGTCGGCGTCGCGGTGCAGCCTGGTGACGAGCGAGAGCTCGGACGACCTGCCGAGCCCGAGCGCCGCCGTGGAGGCGGTGGCCAGGGAGCTGCTCGAGCTCGACGCCGGCGCGTACGGCTTCGACGACGACGAGAGGACCGTCATCGAGGAGCTCGCCGAGGAGATGGCCGCCGCGCGCGAGGACGGCGCGAGGAGCGCGGGTTTCACCACCCGCATCCGGAAGAAGAAGCGCTCCAAGCATCACCGCCACGGCCGCCAGGACGACCATCACCGCAGCAAGCGCAAGCACAGCCGAAGTGCCAGCGAGCCTGACCACAAGTCGCCGCTGCCGCCGCCGCTGCCGCCGCCGCCTCTGCCCCGTTCACACTCTTCCTCCTCGCAGCTGTCGTCGTCGTCCTCCCCCCTGTCCTCCCTCCTGCGCCGCTGCCGCCGCCCGTCCCAGTCCTCGTCGGCCGGCTCGTCCCCGCCGCCGCGCAAGGCATCGCTCGAGACGATGCGCGCGCCGCCATCGCCGCCGCCGCCCCCACCCGTCCCCGTCCCGGACCCCTTCATCTCGCCGCCCATCCTGGACGCGGACCCGCAGCCGGTGCTGCTGCAGCCCGCTGTGTACGACCCGCACGCGGCGCCCGCGAGGGGCCGCGGCGCGGACGACGGCATCACGGCCGTGCAGCGCAACCTCGAGCAGGAGGAGGCGCACCGGCTGCTCGCCGAGGACGCGGCCGCGCGCGTCAGCGCCCTGCAGCGCGCCAAGGAGGCCGTCATGACGAAGCTGACGCGCGAGTTCTCCAAGAAGCACAGGCCGAGCGGCGGCGGCGGGAGCGGTCTCTACAGCAGCCATGGCCACGACCAAGGCCACGGCCACGGCGGCATCGGTAACAACGGCGCGGTCGCGGCGTGTCGCCTGATGGCCGGCAGGGACCTCCTCGCGGGCAGCGGCAGCTACTACACGGGCAACAGCGACTTTGTGCTCGAGGACAGGTGCACCATGGACAGCCAGACGGCCATGGTCCCGCTCATGTTCAGCCGAGCGTGAGACGGGTAGGATGGCCTGGGCAGAGACGTTTTCAATGAGCATGTGTAATGAGGATCACGAAATATCGCGCTTAACGGCCTTGAACATCTGTACTCTTTCTTCTTCTTCTTCTCCCTTCTTCTCAATACTTCCCTTCTGTCGAATGCACCACATTCCTGTCATTAACATGTAGTTTCCTCATCCCTTTAGCTTAGCAATCTTATTTTGAATACATGAACGCACTTTTGATCTCCTCACCATAACATTCCCAGCCTTCTCAGGAACTCTCCTTGATGATCGTCTCCAGTGCCTTGACGTAGTCGGCGACCTCCTTGGCCCCCGTGAGCGTGATGTCCCTCCGCCTGCCCTCCACCGTGACCACGGGCACCGCGTCGACGTCCTGCCCGTTGGCCCGCGCGCGGTCGCGGACCTGCCGCAGCCCGAGGTCCCGGTCCGCCACGACGCGCCGCGCCTCGGCCTCGTCGACGCCCGCGTCGACGCACGCCGCGACGAGCGTCGCCTCCGCGGCCGGGTTCTGCGCGCGCGCAAAGTAGCGCACGTACAGCGCCTCGACGAGCCGGCCGGCGCGCGCCTCGGTGCTGCCGCGCGCCGGGTCCTGGAAGTGCTGCACGACGCGGTGCGCCTGCAGCGTGTTGCCCATGCGCCCGCCAAAGTCGAGCGCGACGCCCGCGGGCGCCAGCAGCGCCGACATGTGCTCCTGGAAGAGCCGCTGCGCGTCCGCGTTGCCCATGTGCTTGTTGGCCAGGTACCACTCGTTCTTGTCGACGTCGTCGGGGAAGTCGGGGTACAGCTGGTAGGGCTCAAAGTGGAGGGTGAAGGTGACCTTTTGGCCGGCCTCGCTGGCGCGGACCTGCTTGAGTGCTTCGTCGACTCTATGGGGGGTTCAGATTAGCTTCCTTCATGTGAGCGATGATGGCCTTGGTACCAGGCCTACCTCTTCTTTGCCAGATATGTCCTTGAAAGTCCGTGTTAGTCGCCGTACAGTGAGACAAAGGCCAGTAGACCTACCAAGGACATATTGTGTCAAGCATAAATGTGATTTGAGACTGATACATTGCGGTTGGTACTCCCCAGAGAATACTGTGATGCAACTGCTGTTTAGCGGGATGTTTTGTGAAGAATGCATGGAACCGATAGAGGCACATCACAGGCCAAGCCGATGCGGGGTCGGCATCGGACCGGAGGATGGCCCAGTACCACATTTTATTCCCGTGCCATCGTGCGCAGTGGCTCTCATCATATGCTAGTTGTATTTCTTGTAAATTCGCTAAATAGTCATCAAATATTTTAAGCCCATTACCAGATACTCTTAATCAAACGTAACCTTGCTACCCGTGTGTTCGACCACCCTGCCTGTCAACCGGGCCGTCTGGAGATCGTCCCCGCCCTCTGCCTTCTTGTGCTTGCGCTCTCTCCTCTCGTCGGCGCCGCCGTCCTGCGGTCGGCGCCGCCCACCGGGTGCGGCGCCGGCCGGTCTGTCTTTGCCGAAGCGCTTCCTGTAGCGGGACTGGTCGTCCTCGGCCAGCTCGAGCTTGAGCTCGCGGCCGAGCATGCGGTTCACGTACCACTTGCGCGTCTTGAACTGCTTCTGCTGCTGGCCGTTCTTCTTCTTCCCGGCACCACCCGCCTCCTCGTCCTTTTCTTCGTCGTCGTCGCTGGCGTCGTCTCGGAAATCGTCCTCCGTCTCGACGGCCTCCTTGATCTTGACGAAGCCCTTGACGGCCCACGCGGCGGCCTCGGGCTCCTTGAACTTGACCCAGCCGTAGCCCTTGCACTTGCCCGTGTCCTCAAACGTCGCAATCTTGGCCCATTCGATCTCGCCGCACTTTTCGAAGTTGCGGCGCACGTCGTCCTCGGTGGTCTTGAAGCTCATGTTGCCGACAAAAATCTTGCGGCTGGCGTTGGGGTCCACGGCAGGCTGCTTTGCCCCCCCCCGCGCGCCGTCCTTGCCCTCGGCGCCGTCCTCCCTGGCCTCGGGCTCCTTCTTCGGACGGCCCTCGAACGACTTGGAGTCCTTGATCAGCAGACGACGGCCGTGCCACTCGGTTTCCGACAGCGCAATGGCGGCGACCTTGCCGCCAATGTCGGAAAAGTCCACGTACGCAAAGCCCTTGTTGGTAGGCGGGTCGTTCTTGTCGCGGCCAGGCGTCTTGGACAGCGGTAGCTTTACGCGCGTAATCATCTCGCTGGTCAGCACGCCTCCAGAGTTATCAATAAGCCACTGGCGCAGCTCCTTCGGTGTTACTGTGAAGCGCAGGTTGCCGATCCAGACGCCGTGCTCCGAGCGGGCTGCCGCCTTGTCGCCCTTCTTATCCTTGTCCGCAGTTTCATCGTCTTCGAGGTCATCGTTGCCGTTGTCCTTCTTCGCTTTCGACGTTATGCTCTTTCCCTTTTTCATCGCACGGCGGGCACGTTTTGAAGGCGGCTCGGGGGCTGCGAGATCGACCTCAATCTCCTCGACATCAGCCTTGCGCTTCGAGGCATTCGCCTCGGGCGCAATGTCCACAGGGGACATTTCTTTTTCGTCGGAGGACATGGGGCCAACGCGGGGGACGGATTGTCCTCGGTGGTCTGTTTAAAGGTGAAACCGATTTCGGAAAGGCGTTGTCGTCGTGTAAACTCATAAACTGGAGGTTCAATGCCGCCGACAATTTGGCAGAAAATTTTCTGGGTCCAGGGCTGATAAGGCTTATCGCTCCAAGGGTACTTGCACCACCATCTACACCTTGCAGGCTGAGCAGTCGCTTTCATTTGCAATAGAAAATGATCGGTTGAGTTTTAATTTAAGTAAATGACCATCGTAAACCTTGATCAGCCTTCCTCGCATCGCGTAAAGCACCACCCTGTTGGCTGGGAACATTGTTTCCAGACAGTGATCAGCGCCACAGTTTCAGTACCAAGTGCCAGATAAATCAATAAGAAACTAAAAGAAAAATGTGCTGATTCCCGTAAAATTGATGCATTAACACTTCTTTATGTTTGTGGCTCGGGGGGCATACAATGGAAGGAAGAGCAGTGTAAGGACTAGTAGTATTGGCTCCTGTAAGCCAGGTACGTTATATGTTGACGGTGCACTAGGATTTGTCTTTAAGTAAGATATAGTATCATTAATTAGAAAAAGCTGTAGGAAGACATCAAGTCAACGTAAAAGCATAGAAGCGTCGTCATAAAGTCACAGCTGTGCCTAATCTCGATGGTTTTTGATGCATCAAAAACCCAAGCTTAAGCCATGAGATATGCAGCGGCGACCAGACCGCCGACTGCGTAGACTGCCTGAGCTGTGGCAGCTGCAGCGGCATTGGCCGTTGTCGACGAAGCAGCAGCGTTGGAGCCGGAGGCGCCGGAAGTCTGTCCGAGGGTCCCGGGCGCAGTTCCTCCGTTGGCGCCTGAAGTAGGCTGTCCGGACTGGCCCGATGAAGTGGCCGTGGCACTGCTGCCGCCACCGGCACCGCCACCGGCACCGCCACCGGCACCGCCACCGGCAGGGCGAGTGCGATCAATTGTGGTGGTGAGCTGGCTGATGTCGGTGGGAGCTACAGCGTTGACTGTGATGCTGGCAACCTCGCTGGTGGCTGCCGAGCTGTACTTGGCGGTGCTGGTGAACCCGCATACGGTAACGAGCTCCTCAATATCTGGACGCAGAGTTCACATCAGCTGTAAGTCGGCATTCGGGCGGCCTCAATCGCATACCCTTCAGGTCGTCCCTGTCTGCGTGGTCATCGCGCCTAGAATTCCCGGACTGGTGCATGCAGTCCAAGCAGAGAGCGGCAATCCTGCGGACCTCAAAGCTATCGTTGGTGCAGACGCACTGGTTCTCGAGGAGGCGCTCGTCGCGGTCATTGTCGCTGCGCAGGTCAACATCGCACTTGTCCGAGAGAGTGGCAATGGGACGGCAGATGGTCTTGCAGGGCGTGGGAACATCGTCCATGTCCAATTCCACCTGCGCATTGACGGCGAGGACAAACTGGGCAATGGCCAGGGCGATGGTGCTAGTGTGGCGCATATTTGGCGATTTGGGAGATGGGTATGAAGGTTTATCTGATCTTTGTGGTGTCAGTGGAATGGGAGAGCGGGACAGGTTTGATATGGAAAGACGATGGAGCCAAACGAGAGATGAGCAGCATTAAATAGACAGAACTTGGAAATAGCCAAGAATAATACGCACCAAGTATTCCATCCGCCAACACGTCATGGACATAGCAACTGGGAAAGGATGCTGTCAAGGTGGAGGCCCGGGGTACAAAGTCATTCACGGGGGAATCCCTGTTTCATCGCATATTATTAGAGTCGTGGAACCGCTGTCAGGGTCTTTCCCTACATGCTGTACAATTCAGAGTTGGTATCGACATTGCTTAGCCACGATCTGAGCCGTGGAGTCCCAAGAATAGAAAATATTACGTGTGTCGTCGGATTGGCCTCACTGCTCGCGACGGTTTCCGGGCCATCGCAGTTGATCACGGTAGCTGGATATAGACGGAATTGCCAGACGACCTGCTCATCCTTGCCCAACTGCGACGAGGGGTGGAGCTTGGTCACAACTATCCAGGCCTCGAAGGCTGAGCTAGCCAAGTTGTTCTTCACCAATGGCCGTTGATGCATGAGAAACCCCGCTCAAGGTTTTGTCCAGCCACAATTGGGGGAATACCCGGGCTTGCCTGGCAGGGCGTCTGGTTGGCGATGAAATCGACAGCAATGCGAACGCCGAACCGGACGAGGCAGACTCGACAGCATTGAAGAACACTCAAGCAGACTAGGCATTGGGCAGCATTTTATGCGGGACTTGTGCATTTTGTCTCCTCAACCGTCTCTTGCCAACTTTATACCTGTAGGCGACGATGATAGTAGTATGGTGGTTTGCACTGAGTAGCCTTTGAGAAGAAAAAAGTAAGAGCACGCGAGCAGTTCGGCAAGATCAGTCGTGGGAGGCAGCCAACCGGGTTCACAGGCTGGTACCTGGTCCGCGCAGAATAGTATTTGACTCAAGTCCCTGCCCAAATTTAGAACCTAACTTGCCGGCCAAGCTGTCCAACCACAGGCAACGTGTAAGCTTGGCAATCAGCACCAGTGCCAAGCCCCAAGGCAGCATTGGCCAAAGCTGACGAAAATTAACACGCGTCCTTTGGAAGTGAATCAATTTGTGTACGTAAAAGATGAGTGAAGCGTCCTCACTATTGGCCTACGTCGGGTAGTTTGCCCAGGCCCATTTGGGTACCCAGGGAGTTGTGGTGATACTCTCCCGCCACGAGGCATGGCTCAAGCGTTGCTGTCTAGTCCACTCCGATTTGAAACTTGGGAGTTGAGCTGCTTAGCGGTGAGATGGTCACGCTACGAAGCAGGTAAGCAATCACTGATGAGTAGCAGAAAACAGTGACGGCTCCCGCGTGGCTATTTTTAGAATAAGCCGAGTTGTACGTCCGCTGGGTCCCAAGGCAGAATGTAGAACTCAGCAAACTCCGCCAGGAGAGTTGCTATTTATAAGCTTATCTCATAGCTGGTTTCATGTACCGATTTAAAGATCTTCTGGCGCAATAGCTGGCTGCGGTCGTGGTACTGTTCTAATGCCTCTCTTCGACGCTGTTTAACTACGCAGTACACAGCTACGCAGACAGCAGCCCAGTCGAGCGCTGTCACTCTCTTTCCTGAAGTACAGGGAAGATACCATTACTGGTTCATCAGGGGCTTCAAAAAGCGCTACTGTAGAGCCTAAATTCATACCTCACCCTGAACATCGGCCGCTAATGCATGCACTTGGATCTGATCAAGGTATGCCTCCAGGATCACGGCTATTCTCCTCTTACTAATCCAGAAGTCGACTGCGTTGAGGACCAGAGCCTCTCATAATAGTAAGACAAAATTTTCGCTGTGGCAATGCCCTGCGGCTTGAAGAATGTGCTGTCGGCCGTTGCTTCAGAGGGAGCACAGTGGCTGGAGAGCTCATGCGGCTGTAGTCCACCGCGCGCTGTCGATGGTCGGTATGGCCCTGATGTGTTTATCGAAGAACATGACGTAAGATGATAGGTAACTACGGAGTGTGTATCCTAGCTACGAGATGCTTTGGATCCATGCAGCCTCAAATACTTAATCCACCATGGGTGATTTAACTGACTACTAATCGGCAGTGGCAGCCACCTTCTTTGTCCCAGAGGGCTGCTAGTTAAGCGAAAATGAACACATCATGTCTGATAGGGTATAATTAAGTAAAATCTGAACATTTTTCTCGGATACCAGATGCTTTCCTTTCCTGGTAGTAGGACAACTCCGTAGTCACATCGACATGTGACGGATACTTTCAGGAGAACATGGAACCACTTGCCGCACATATAGAAGTCGAATGATGGCGCCGGTGTTGGAGACAATGCATTTTTAGAGTAGATAACGTATATGATTTGGAGTCAATCGGGTGTGAAGTTCCATGGAGCCGGACGCACAGGTTACGTGCAGTACCACGACTCACGTCATTCGGCCGGATCTGGGGCGTGCGGTGAAAGGAATTTCCTAGACCGGCGTCTTCGGGAGGGGCTTCAACCATGGAAGGGAGAGCCTCAAAAGGGTCTGCGCTCGACTGCAACGTTGGGTGGGAAGGACCTGAGCTACGGTAGCGGCTGTCGAGGTTAATGGACTCTATCTATGTCGGCGAGGAGAGGCATGTGGTTGGAGCCCGAATGACTGATACATTCACATTAATGCATGTTAGAAATTAGTATGATGTTATGGAGGCCCCTCGATGCAGTCAACAACTCTAGCATTTCTCTCAACGTAGCAATTGCCGATTGCATGGTGAGCGGGCCAAGTTGGCGGCTGTCTGGGCAGAACCAGGAGAGTCTCAACTAGGTAAACGACTAGTGGCATTTTACCGAGTACTTGGTCCCTTTTTTTTTCTTTCTTCCGGAGCGAGGCTGCGCGTTGCCGACCGCGCGAGTGTGAGAGGCCGGCCGGCCGGCTGCTGCGGACGGGGCGGAGGTGACCGTGATGGATGCCCGGGAATGGACCGCTGGCCCGAGTTACCTCAGCATGGGATGGGGCACAGACATGGATGTTACTGGTGCGAGTCCGAGTGCCTGGGTGTGAATGTCATGGCTAGGCCGGTGAGACGGGAGCAGCAGGAGGGAGAAGAGCCGGAGGGGAAGGGCGGGCGCGAGAGTGACATTCGGCAGCGCCGCCACAGCGAGCCACACGAGCCACAGCGAGCCACAGTGGCGGTGACCTTGGACGGGCACCAATGTCAAAGCAAAGAAACGCAAAGCAGAGCAAACTACAACTGCCGGGAACCCGACGGCCGCCACACCTGTCTAGAACGGACCATTCTGCTTCCTGCTAGTGTGAATCAGCCAGAAAGGCAAGTCCATGGTGCCGACCGAGGCGGCTGAAGCACCTAAGGTTTAGTGGGCGACGGCCGCCTGTAAGCTGTCGCTATCAACCCCCCATGGGCAATATTAGGCCGTCACGTGTGGCTGGGTTTTCGGCGCTTGGGCTGCCCAAGGACAAGCAAGGGAACGGAAAGGCCCCGGCTTCCCCCTCGCAGGCAACTAATAAGGCATGCAAGGCAATCAAAGGCAGAGAGAGAGGCAAGCAAAGGCCAACTCGCTCCCTCACTGGCCCGAATACTGCTAGGTAACTCACTGACCGTCAGACTTGTCTGTCACCTCCTCGCCGCCGCCCACTCGTCACCGCGGCAAAACCACCTGCTCCACAACAGAAAGCCTCTCATAATCCAATCCTGTCGCCCTTGAGTCGCCAGCCCTTTCAGCCCTTTTTTTTTTCCCTCTCTCCGCTCTTTCGACAATCCCACGAGCGCCCGCTGCCGTTTCATCGCCGCACTACTTCATCCTCCCGCTGTTTGCCCGCATCGAGGAGCTGAGGCCGGACGCTCACGCACCGCCGATACCTCGTTGCTCCTCACAACCCAAACACCATCGTCAACGCAACCGCACCCTCGAGCCTGAGCGGCAACTCGTCGTCGTCGTCGTCGTCGTCGTCGCCGCCGCCGCCGTCGTCATCATCCGCATCAGCATCGCTGTCACTGCACCATGAACCTTCTCCTGTCGCCGCAGCCGCCCGTTTTCCCCCACCACCACGAAAACCCTCGCCAGTCTCCCCAGCGATCTCGTGAGTCCTTCGCCGCCCCTTCCCACTGACCATGTCCTCGGCCTCCGCCCGCGCACTTCGCACCCGACCAACATGTGTCCCAACCTCGATGCTAACAACAGCAACCCAAGTCTCCCCCTTCCACAATATGTCCGGCCGCAAACGAAAAGCCGACCAAGACGGCGATGGCGATGAGAGCATGTCGCCCCTCAACTCCCCGGCCACGCAGCCTCGCAGCATTGCCAGACCATGGAAAAAAGTACGATCAAACGACATAACCGGCCGCCCTCTCCATCTGCCTCGACTCCTGGAAACTCTCGATACCGACCAGCTTCGCACTGTCCTCGAAAGAATTTGCGAAGCACACCCCCAAATCGGCCACGAGGTCGTTTCACAAGCCCCTCGGCCCTCTGTCGATGCTGCTCTCCAAGTCTTGCGGCGTTATCAGGACAAGCTCAACGCCTCTATCCCGTATGGAAACAGCAGCGCCGAGTACACCTACTATCGTGTCAAGGAACCCCTGGTAGCCCTCATCGATGCCGTCGCCGACTTTACGCCCCAATTTTTACCTCCTACCGAAACCCAACCCACCAAGTCCCTGGAATTTCTCCATCAGGCCACCAAGTTGCTCCATGAATTGCCCGACTGGGAGCCTCAAGCATACCGCTACCACAAGGACGGTGCTTACGATGACATTTCCAAGGCCTGGGCTCTCGTCATCAATGAAGCTGGCAAGCGAGCTGGCGGATTCAACCTCCACTCCGACGGCTGGGACCAGGCTCTTAACAGACACAATGAGCAGTCTGGCGGCCGTTTGGCCGGAGCCATCTCCGCCATGACAAGCAGCGTTGGGTGGATGGGTGCCGGCTCCAACCAAAACTCCAACGATCCGAACTCCATCCTCAACCAGCTTGTGTCTGGCGCCTTCGGCTCGCCCGTGCGAGTTGGCCCCTGGTAAACCGCGTACCAATTTGACCGCAACCAATTTATAGCATATAATGGCCGACACATGACGCCGACACATAAAGATACCAAAGGGATCAGAGGGACCAGGGCGTATATAGTATGACACCCGCGGCATGCATGACACGACACACGTTTTTATGAGATTTCATCTGGCATCATGGACACTAGCATAGACTTTTGGACTTCTCCTTTCTGCGCACTACGGGATGGTACCGGCGTTTTTCCTTTCCAGGTGTTTTGAGATTCTTTCTTTTCTTGGCACAATGCCCGGTTTCTACCAAGGAATCGTTTCTTTCTGTCTATTGTTTGCCATTTCTCACCTGAGATGGTGCAACTCCTTTGAGATGTGTAAGTTGCACTGAACAAGATAGTAGACCTCTCTTCTATGAGACCACCAATATAGCGGCGCTTTAGAACTCGCCAAACTTTGACACCACATTACTACTTATTGAGTGACTGCAAAATTCTTGTTGGAACAATATTCGTACATGTTCGTACATGTTCGCGATGCTGTCGGTGTCAGCCGTGTAGATCTGGTGGAGTGGTACCCGCCGCCACTCCTCACGTGTTTACCTGTCAGGTCGCGACAGGTCGCAACGCGACCACCTACAACCACCGCGCGATTACCAACCAACGACAAAACGCCGGCCAAAGTATCATTTGCATAGTCTGGTTGCTCAATGTACTCTTGGAATACGTTGAGATAACAATACTTGATGGTGGAATATTCATTTAGCTTATAAAATGCCTGCGTGCGTCTCTCCTCTGACCCGCTGCAAACGCATCGCATCACTGCTATTCGGGGTTCCGTCAGAAGCTAACAATACTAACCCTGCGGCAGGCCAGGCGACCAGCACAAGGTATGGACCAACCCATACGAAGAGCCGAAGCCACGGATCTCGGAATGGACCGCCAAGGAGATCGCTACCATATCGCTCCGCCTCGACAAGCAGCTCGGCCCCGAATACATCTCCTCGCGCGCCGGCCCCGGCGGCTCGCGCGTGCACTACCTCACGGCCGAGAAGTGCATCGGCCTGGCAAACGAGGTCTTTGGCTTCAACGGCTGGTCCTCGTCCATCCAGAACATCCAGGTCGACTTTGCCGACGAGAACCCGCAGACGCAGCGCGTCAGCATCGGCCTCAGCGTCATCGTGCGCATCACGCTGCGGGACGGCACGTACCACGAGGACATCGGCTACGGGTCCATAGAGAACGCGCGCGGAAAGGCCATGGCCTTTGAGAAGGCGAAGAAAGAGGGCACCACGGATGCCCTGAAGCGCACGCTGCGCAGCTTCGGCAACGTCTTGGGCAACTGCATCTACGACCAGGACTATGTCAAGCAGGTCACCAAGATCAAGGCGCAGCCGGTCAGAAGGTTTGATCAGGATAACCTGCATCGGCATTCGGACTTTGTCAAGAAAGAAGCGCCGGTCACGCAGGCGATGCCAGCGGCAGCGCCCGCCGCTCCGGGGCCTGGCTCCGGTTCTGGTTCTAGCTCCTCGTTTGCATCAGCGGCAGCGGCAGCGAAAGCAGACGCTTCGGAATCATTCGAGGACTTTCTCGGTGGTAAGTACAGTAGCCGCACGCGAACTGTCATGACAGCGGAGATCTCAATTTGTAGCAAGGTGACTTGCCGCTGACGGCGAACGATAAGACCATGGCGCTGACTGAGCATATTTGCTAGATTTCGACGAGGCGGATTTCTGTGTGTCCGAAGAAGGCCACCCTGATGAGGTTGTGTTGCCAGTCCTATCGGCACCTGTAGGACCGCAGACAAGACAGCAACGCCAGGAACAACTCAGCAAGGCTGCGCAGCTACCCAATCAGCGACCGCCCCAACCTCAGACTCCCATCTCTCAACACCAGAGACAAGCAGCGGGCAATAGTACATTTGCCGCGCCTGCAGCCCCTGCAGCCCCTGCAGCTGGGGAGCCAGTGGCTGCGTTCTTCTCGGCGCGTGCCGTCACAGCAGATGCGAACCAGAGCGTCAGCATCGCGGCCAGCAAGCAACAACTCTTCAATCCCAAGGCAGAGAGCCCCTCCATACGAAAGACGCCGGGTATTGACCACTCATCCTCAAAACCCGTATCGCGCTCTGGGCAGCATGTCCCGCCGCCGAGCCAAACAGGAGAGTCGTCCGCTGCCACACCTAGTCGGCCGCCGGCAGCAGGCGGACTGGCCTCCAAGGGGCACGTTGTCAACCCTAGCCTGGACCACGTTCGCAGGATCGGCGCGCCTGGTGGCCCTGCAAGCCCTCTAGCGAATAGGAATTCCTACAAGCCACCAACGATGAAACGACCCCTCGGGCAGGGGGAGAACAACGCGCTGCGTGTTCCATTGAGTGATGTGCCCCCCAATGAGCCTGTTGCGGCTGGTGGTGGTGGTGCAGCGGCCGATGGGCTGGACACGAAGCGGCAAAGGATGGTATAATCATGAGGCTCACTTTATTTTTCTGCGCACGGCAGCTATTAAGACTGGTTATTAATGCTTTGGCAACGTTATGTTGGTCGTTTTGGAGTTGCTGGTGGCGTTGGGCTTTCTATCTCTTCATATTGCAGATTCATTTTGCTGTGCAAATATGCGCACGATATAGCGAATACTATGCCCCGTGTCTGCTTGGTTTGTATGGATTTATTTGGCGTGTACATGGCTTTTTGAGACGCGAGTGAGTAGGAGAGAGACAGAGTAGCAAGATGTCTGGATTTGTTCAGGGCCAGCAAAACTTAGAGCATGCAAAACAGCCAACGCGAGCACCAGACTGTGCGGGAACTACTGTTTGATGGGATCAAATTCAACTCCGTAAGTAAAGGCAGACAAAAAGCCAAACCATTCCGGCTCTAGCAGAGCTCTGTATCGTCATGTCGTAAGTGTACTCACAAGATATGATGTTTCTAAGCAGAATAACAAAAGGCAAAAGAAGCAAGGCAGGCCGACAGCATGAAAATCATCGCACTGGGCGAGTGTAACCAGAAACAGGAAGGATGCCCGCGCGAGAGCATGTTTATAGGAAAGCTACTGTCCCGCTCTGCTGCAGTTTTTAAGCAAGAGACCGATGTACGGCAAGTTATTATAAGCATCAGCACGATGACACCATGCATATATGATGAAGCTGACTTGCAACAAGATATAGAAGACGAGGGGAACCAAAAAAAGCAGGAATCATGCGTTCCGGACGCTCGGTCACATCGGGGCTGGCGGGTAGACGGAGAGGAGGTGCGGAGATGACGCCGGTTGCTGCGGGTGTTGCGGGTGTGCCAGCTGAGGCGGGAGTCCGTGTCCGCCGCCGCCGTTTTGCTGGGTAAAGGCGGCCAGGGCGAGAAACGTCGACGCCGCGTCCTCCTCCTCCGCGGTCGCGGCGGCGCATGCGCGGCCGCCGCCGTCCGGGAGCCGGGGCTTCCCATCATGAGCAGCTGCTCGTACCCGGCGCGGAGCGCCATGTACGCGTGGCCCATCTCCTGCTCGCGCCTGGTGGCCTCGCCCAAGAGCTCCTCGAGCTCCGCGATGCGGTCGTCCTTGCGCTTGCGGTACGCGCGCTGCGACTTTCGGTTGGCGGCCCTGCGGCGCTGCGAACCGTGTCAGTGCAACCTACGAAAGCAACACAAGGAACGGAGCTGTGGGATTGTCTGGGCGTGGATCAGGACGTACCTGGATGACGGCGGGCGGTGCGTTCTTGTAGCGATTGGGACGGCTGCGCTTGGGCTTTTTCGGCTCCTCGGGCGTGTCGGCCTCCCCGGGCGCATCAGGGAACGAGGGCGACTCGGAGAGCAGTCTGGTGTCGGGGCTGCTGCCCAGGCTCGAGGCGTCGTGGTGCAGGCGCGGGATCGTCAGAGCATCGGCCGGCCAGGGAAGTTGTGAGTTCTGGCAGAGCCTCGCGTTAGGTCAAAGCAGCAACGAAGGCGGCGCCGTCTACGCCGTGTACGAAGACCTACCACGGTCAGATAGTGGCCGTGTTCGAATGTCGGCACGGGCATGTCGGGGAGCATGCGGAGCTGCGAGGACTGCGAGCGCGGTGTGAGCGGCGTGAGCCGTGACGTCGACCGCGGCGACGGCGCGAGGGGGAGGGGCGTCGACTGGGCGTACGGGGGGCCCAGGCCCAGGTCCGCCGCCCAGTCCGCGGGAGAGAGGTAGAAGGCGTCGTCGGCGGGCAGGTTCTGCGTCGCGGGCGCGGAGCTGCCCCGGCGAGAGGCGGAGCGCCTCGGCATGACTGGGGGCCGGGTGCTGCGAGGAGGGTGCTGTGCCGCTCCGGACGGCATCTGGGGACTTTTTGGAGAGCAGGCAAGGGGAGGGAAGGGGAAGGCCTAACAAGCGGACGCAAGTCGTCTGCATGTGGGATATCGGGACGTGAGGGCTCTGGAAAGACGGGAGGGCCGCCTCGCTGCTAATAAGAGAGGCGAGATGCGGCCGAGATGACGGATGTTGGAGGGAGCGGAGGGCGCCTGGTTTGGATGCTACTTGGCATGACACTAGTCCCCCGTTTAACAGCCGATGGGATTTGGCTCTCACCAGGGTTAGGAAAGGGACAGCCTTGCCGTCGTCCGCAGCCCATTGGGGCTTCAATACCGCCTCGTCGCTCAGGGTTCGCCACAGTGCTGGGGCGGCGAAGGGCGAAGATCCAGATCATCTCGCGCTGCTTTTGGGGTTGCGGAATGGGTGCCGGGAGAGACGCACTGGCGGGTTGTTTCTCCACGACCATTTTGCATTTGAAGAGGGCGCGTGTGTAAGTGCCATTTGGAGAGGTAAGATGTGCTGAAGTATGCCTGTGTTGGGTTGTGTATGGGTTTGATGTGCGTGTAAGTGCATGAGGGGAGACGCTGTCAAGGGGGGCGTGTGTGTTGTGCAATAGGATAGGCTCGCAAAGCATACCGAAATCGCGTGTACTTCCATCCTTCTGGTAAACGAGCTGTATCGTAGCTTGGGTTGGAGATGGCTGTTCGAGGTGAGAGCAAAGGGTGCAAGGTGAGAAGTGAGTACAACGGCCTGGGGGGCTTCCGGAGGACACCTGTGATGTATCAACGAAAACCACCGGCAGTGGAAATGGAAATGGGCTACGGGGAGTGCTCAGTGGGTGTGTGGACGGAGCCGTCTCTTTGGAGTGCCGGTTGGTGATGTATGCACACGCCCTGTGCGCCTCGGCTCCGGCAGCCCTGCGTCGGAGCCCCGGTCTCGAGATGACCCGGATCTCTTTTCTACTTCTTCTATAATGGCCACAGCAGGTAGCAGAAGGATGACAAAGAGTCTACTCAATCACTGAAGAAGGGGAGGGGGGCAATGACAGACAAGGTGGGCGCTGGGCAATGGACAAGTTGGCGAATTGGCAGCAGTTGATAGACCACAGCGATTTCCCGACTTGGTATACTTTGATAACGCCCGGACTGCACTATCCTGATAGTGATAGGCTCTGTATCGTTCCTCGGGCGCTTAGATTGTGCTGGCTTCGGCCCGGCAAGCTCTCTGGCTCGGCCCACGGCCCAGTTTCAACCAGGTCCAACAAACTTGGAGGAGTTGAGAAACTTGTCTGACTTTGTTTACAGCCCACCCATGTCTTTCGGCGACTGCCTACCCAGGCATGGCGCCGTCGTCTGCGCGCAGTAGCCCCCCTCCAGCGCCAGAACGCCAGCGTAGATTCCGTCATGTCCATGTCTACAGACACGCCCTCCCCGCTTACCCGGATGTCACCAGAGGCCACAAGAGCAAGGGCAAGGGTTTTGCTGCAGACGAGGATGTGGAGAAGCAGGTTTCCGGCCAGGGGTCCGTTGCGGCCGGGCAGCTGAAGGAGTGCGAGGCGGACTAGAGGGAACAGACTAGTTTCCGGGCGCCCATCCCTGAATCATTGGCTAGTGAGAGTGTGTTGGCAGAGTGTTCGTCGCCATGGGTGGCCTGTAGCTCTGACAGTTCTGTTCTCGCTGCGCGGTGATCGCGGTGTTGTAAGACGGCCGCCCGAGACTCTGGGCAGCACATCACAACTCCCGCTTGCCCGCCCCTGCTTCCCGCAATGCGAGAAATACAAGCACATTAGCGGTTTACTGCAGAATGGCCACATGGCACGAGCGACATGGGGGGGGGCTGGTTGAGGGGCGGGGGTGTGTGCATGGAGTGCGCACGGCAACTTTGGCACAGGAGAGATTCGAGAGATGGCGGTTTGGTGCTAGGAGCTCGTTTACTCTTTGGGACATTGAGACACAGCATGGATGTGGGCGGCAACTCGAGGCCGCCAACGTCGGCAACGGGCGAATTCGTGGTCATGCGAAGCTGCGGACCCCAGCTCAATAGTCCGCTGAGCAGGCCCTAGCCTGGGAGGGAAAATCACATCTTCCTTGATGATTGACTTTATGGGCATTGGCTTTGCTGCCCATCTTGGAGTTTTGTCTAGATCCCCATCAGAGGGCGCCGGGCAGGGCGGAAGCCGTATAAGCGCCGGCCACGCACTTGTAACAGTTACTATGAACGAGTGCTCACTGATGGAGATGCCTCGGAGACTTGTATGGTACCCCTATTTATTTACTAAAGGAGTGTTTTTGGTTGCTACTGTTGTATCCGTGCGAGCTTGGCTTTGCTGCCTGGGCCCGCTCGACGGGGTGATCGCGGCTCAGGTACGGACCGCAAGTAAGAGAAATCTTGTAAGAGAAACCTGTTGCCTCGAGACAAGTCACCGTGTTCAGATCCATCTACGAAGAAATGGATCTGCCAAGGCAGAGGCATCGGAAGAGTCCACCTCGCCCTACCAGACCTGCTGCAAGCGACCAGTGGTAGGGCCGAATCTCACTCGACGACAGCGGACACCACCACACGACGACGGACCAATTGATCTCGCCGAGCAGTTGTCGTCGGGAAAAGCCTAGCTCTGCGCCACCGTCGTCTACGTGCATCTAAGCCCTTTTGCCATCAGCCCTTTCCGCCTCCGCCTGAGCCTCGTATCGTCAGCTTGACTGATGATGAAGTGGCTGTCGTTGTCAAGTTGGATATTCACATATCGACTTCGCAGCGGGCTATGAGGTAACATGAAAAGACAGGTTGGGGCTCCTTGATTTCTTGGCTTCTGCGTCTGCCTTGGAGCGTGCAGGTCAACTTGATGCATGGACACCAGGCTCCTCCATGCCAGTGGCGGCAGGTTGGAGGATATCGGAACGCGGACCAATAACAGCGGACTGTTCACCATCGCCAAGCCCAAGCAAGTAGAGCCGGCCCTCGTAGTATTCTCCCTGTCAGGCTAATAAACCGAGGCCAGCAGGCGAGGAGAGTAGGAACTTGTGTCGCTCAAATCGGTTGCTCGCTGTATACTTCGTCCGCCTTAGACCGCACCCTGTTAGGATGCCACTTCGACGCACCTATTCAAGAGGACTAAATATTACATAAAATAGAACCGCCAACTTTGTTCATGAGTTGTAGGCTCAACCCTTCTGTATCCCGTCATAGTGTCGACCACTCCTAACCGACGGAATATTCGAGACAGAATTCCGGCTCGGCTGATGGGACCCAGCTCTCCATACCAATTACTAACGTCCTCGACCTACCAAAAGCTTATTCTTGAAAGAAATGCGCTCGACAGTGCCTGCGGTGCGCGTTGAAACGCAGAGACCCTACTGGTTGCTCAGGTCTGCAGGGCCGCAGCCTGGTCAGCGTCCCGGGACAGCTTCCCAGCAAGCTCGGACCCTCCCCGCTCTGCATCACGGAATCAAAGAATCCCAGTCCTGGACTGCTAGCCGACTCAGTGCCATCTGGCTTTGCTGGGCGCCCTGATCCTGCTCTGCAGCCAATGCGCCTGATCAGAAATGGGCCGACAAGTGCACGGCAAGCAGTGGTGAAACCGGATGGATATGCTCCATACTTTGCTAGAAGATCATCTCAACAAACTAACATGGACCCGTTCATTGTACTCCAAAACATGGCTATCATGAGAGGTGGTTCTGGTACACCGCTGGTCGATTAACCTTTCGCAAGAGCTAACCGTCCCCCGACAAACATCCCGCGGCTTACATGGCACGAGTTAGTCTACCTTTCTTCGAGTAATCCAACCAGGAGAACCAAATATCGTATAAAAGCTTCGTAAAGAGTCCCCGGGCGTGCTGATCCGCAGCCACCAACGGATTAGTTCCTCCAGTGACCTGCCAGCCACGTGTAGGAAAGATCTTTTGTCATGTCAGCCTGGCACTCTCAAGTCTGTCTCACACCCCTCATTGCAGATGCATTTCCTCCTAGTAGGGGACGCACGATTTTGGGGATCCGCAGGCTGAGCTGAGGTCGATCCTGCTGGCTTGCTGGGAATACGACATTCCGATTTCCTGTGGACGCCCAGCATCTTCTCACCCCCCCCCCC
>LUFD01000771.1:18855-35333 GCA_003025255.1 Cordyceps pruinosa
TGTTAGTACAAAGCGGTTCGTCCTCATAATGTACCTATCGCCGGGCGTGGTGGGAGAGCAGCCCCCGGAAAGGGCTCGGAGCGGGATCCGCGCGCGACTCGAGAGAGGAAATTGATCACTTTGTGACGCTGTTAGGAAGTTGCGTCAGTTCAATAATGCACGCGCTCCAGATTCTCATAGCGGCCAAATTGGCACTTTATCCCACAGATATTGCCGCTCGTGTATTATAACCAGCCTGTTCCTACGAGCGGGTTCTACATACGGACTGCGCGTCTATTCAGCCGTTGGCCGAGACCGCCGACTGCCAACCCGGCGAAACCGCCGACAGCTCGCATTCCTTGTTGATTACATCAGGATAATAATTGCAGCCTTATAAAATAGAAACGCAAAGCTTCTCCGTAAAGCGGAGAATCTCAGACTGTCGGCGAACATCCTGCTCGAGACCGTGACACTCCCGCCGCACAAGGCTGTCTGTCGCCTTGCTACGCCCTCAGCACGCCTCATTGTAGGGTGTCTGTGGTCTGCGTGCAGGTCAGCTTGCATATGCACGAAAACACATATGCGGACGCTGCGCCGTAGCTGCAAGGCAGCAAGGGGGGCTCTCTTCGTCTTGCACGGATCTGGCATCATGTTACGATCCTTCATGCTAGGCAATTCCAACAGCCCCCTGCCGGCGCGGGACAACATGAGAGCGTCAGCAAATAACTAGACTAGGATATATTACCCGAAAAACAGCTGCGCGAACCACCGACGTCGACAGCTTACACGCCCACTCTAATCAGGAAGTCATGAAATCCCGTCGCCACCCAGACTGTAGCCCATCCGGCTACACGGCCGTACCCCGATCGCCAAGATTCGTGCGCGTCGGCCTGGGACTGTTCAGTATCAAGGAGAACGAAGCAAAACGCAGCAGGAACCGAGGCGTCTTGCGAATCGCGGGAGTACATGGCGATATCATATATTAAAGTCACGTACGGCAGACCAGTACTCTTAATGCCCTATTTTATTTTCGACTTCATTCATCTTGCTAACGTCATTGAAATCGCCCCGATTTCGACTTGGCACCCCCGGATACCACCCAGCTTGTGAGTGCCACAGCCAAGTTCCGCGGCATGTCGGGGCCCTTGCTGCTCAGCCGACTCCTGCACTCCCTTGGTATACCTGGATACGACCCATACGACGTGCTTCATCCCTTGCCCTCGCCTCGCCATCTCAGCTCGGCGTTGATCTGAAAGGGAAAGTGCCGAACAAGTACAATCATACCACTGTGGCTGGCTCTAGTGTTGAGCTAGGCGCTTCCTCCGACTTCCTTCACTTCCAACGAGGCTTCTACCATACATGGTACAAAAAGAAAAGCAGAGGAAACAAAAGAGCAGAGTATTGAAACATGTTATGTCCATATTTGTCAATGTACATATTCGTCCAGCACGTCCTTCACACGTTCCAGCTACCAGTGCCTTCGACCCTGCCTCGTCATGCCCGCCATCCCCAGTTTGGATGCGGCCGAACTTTCGCGCCGTCGATTTTTACATCTGTTTCCTTGATGAAGGCGCGAAGTAGCACAAGATTCAAGATACAGTGACTGCAGTCGACGCTTCTCCTAGCCAGAGCTCTTGCTCAACCTCTTCAGGCCGTCGGCCGCTTGCTTGGCACCGTCCGTGAATTCGAGCTTGTTGCTCAACTCGATGCACTGTTCATATTTCTGCCTAGCCACGGTAGCTTTGCCGAGCATAGCTGCCACGTCGGCCCAGTTGCATAGGGCTACGGCGCACGCCTCGTCACACTCTGGCGTGCGCTCGTCACCCTTTACGTCATTGCCATGCATGTAGGCGTTCTTTGCCCAGTTTTCCGCCGCCTCCAGACATTCTGGCCGCGTTTTGGGCATTTCCGTGGTTTCGAGATCTTTCAGACCCTCGGATAGGGCGCCCGACAGGAAGGAAGCGGGAATTTGTGCAAACGATGCCGCGAGGTTGTTCATGACGACGGCGCGATGACACGGGACCTCGCATAGACGGAGCGCTTGGAAGAATAGGGGGATAGCCAGATGAAATTGCGACCCGCGCTCGTAGTCTCGCCCAAGAGACTCCATCGCACCTCCGACTTCAGTTGGAGTGAGCCAGGATTCCTCACCAGGCTGGCTTCCTTCGGTTCGGCGACGCTTGAACTCTTTGAGAGTCGTTTCGACAGCCCATACAAAGTGCTCGGTCGCCTTTTCTGGCTTGAGGACGTGTTCGTCGGCGTATAGTTCTCCCAGTGCAACGGCAGTTTTGACGGCCGTGGCAAGCAGTCGTTCTCGTTTGCGCCAGAGCGTCTCGCGTGGGGCTTCGGGCGCTTCGCCCTTGGCTGCCGTTTCATTTTTGACGGGAACGTGAGTATCCTTGCCACTGAGCTCCTTCGCGTCGGCGAGGTTCGATGAATCCACGTAATGCCCGTTCTTATCCACCTGGCCGTCTTCAACAGACTTCTCCATCACGGCGACCCATTTCTGGCAGTCGGCCAGCACCGATTCCAATACCTCGCCGCTTGACGTGTAATTTTCAAGTTGTTGAAGCCAGGCAGATACCTGGATGCGAATACCGAGTACTTCGTCCGAGAACGGGTCCAGCCCGAGCTCGGCGCACTGCTGCATTGCCTTCTTGTAGAATTTCAGCGCGAGCTCGGGGTCGGGCGCATAATTACTGTAATAGATCGCTCGTCTGAGGGTGTTCGCCACGGGCTCGGGATATTTGCTGAAGTTGTTGTTATAGAAGTGGGCGAAAAAGCTCCGTAGCGCTACGGCGCTGATGCCGAGGGTGACGAGAAGCCTGAGTCGGCATTAGCATGGTCGGTATGCCGCTTCATGTAGCCATTCGATAGCAACTCACAGAACGACGGCAAAGGAGGTCGACCCAGGGGAGTCTCTGTATGCCTGTTTGATACCCCGAGGACTCAGAGCAAACGAAAGGTTCCTCAGTCCGGCACCGAGGGCGCGTCCTGCAAACTGGCGGAATGTCACCTTCTGCGGTTTATTCTTGGGCGCATTGCTTTGCACTCCATCGACAGCGCCTGTCGATTGGAACCTCTGCCAGGACGGCAGCAGCGAAACGACGGCGCGAAGATGGGCGCCGGATCGGCTTGACGTGACGTGAACGGACAGCAGCCCGGACGTTGCGTGCTGCAGACATCGCCCCGGAATCGGTCGCAGCGATGCGACTGCGAATACCGACATGTTAAACTGTCGCGCCTTCTTCAAATGTATTTCGGCGCACGTCGCGTCGCCGATGGGCTTGAATGGCAGAGCTTGGTCCCTTTTTTCCCCATCACCAAGAAGAATGACGCTGACCAGCTTCAACTCCAGATTGGTCCGTGCGCAGGCGTACAAGAATTGCGGGCCGAACTGGATGGTGGGGGACGACTTCCTCGGCTGGCGATCCAAGCATCACGAGCTCAAATTATCCAAACTACTTTGAAAACCCTCCGTGGCAACCCAAGTCGCGCAGAATGGCCGGAAAATTCGAGCCCAAGGAGCCTGTTCAGCTCAACCCGCCCAAGGATGACCCCATCACTCTGGAGGAGCTGGCCAAGTGCAACGGTACGTCATGAGGAAAGCCGCGCGAGGCACTGTGTGCGGCTTGCACGGGAGAAACGCAAATACGACCGGGGGTTGGAAACCACGGCCGCTGTGGGATTGGACGGTTCGGAAACCTCTTTCGTATTTGGCTTCGCCAGCCTAGACGGAGCTGAACCACGCCTCCTCCAGCCGCCGCAGCACCAGGGCAGCAGCTAACTATGGCCTTCTCACAGGCGTCGACAGCGACAAGATATATGTCGCCATCAAGGTACGTTGTAATCCCTGGGGAATATCGAATGGAGCTTCTCATGCGTTTGATATAGGGAAAGGTGTATGATGTAACTGGCAACCCTTCGTATCTGCCAGGCAAGGCCTACCACGGTACGTAACTACCTCGCAGCGCGCTCAAAGGCATCTCCGCCAAGGATATGCCAGTATGAATTTCCCAGGAGGCCGCTCCAAGGCGAATTCGGTGAAGGCTCGGTCAAACATGCTTCGTACAGGCCGCTGACACCCGCTCGCTCATCACCCCTGCAGTCTTCACCGGCAAGGACGCCTCCCGCGCCCTTGGCATGACCTCGACGAAGCCCGAGGATGTCGTGGCCGACTGGTCGACTCTGAGTGAAAAAGAGAAGGGCGTTCTCAGCGACTGGGTTACCTTCTTCTCTAAGCGCTACAACATTGTCGGCGTCGTCGCTGGCGCAACGAATATGGACTAGGAACTCGCGAGCAGACTGTGAGGGGTGATACGCTTTGCGTAGCGCAGAGAGGAAGTGGGAGGCTGGACGGCAAGGGCAAGCATGGGCTCTATTGCTGGCTGGCCTCCGCTCTTTGATATGCCCACTTTGGTCTGCAGTGTGACGGGGCGTTGAGAAATAATTTCAAGAATGCAAAACTCTTTCCAATCTCCCCCTACCGTGTCAAGCTTCCGATTTCGCCAAACCTTGCTTTTTATTGCCTCGAATATGAAGGAAAGAGAGAGCAGGTTTGAAATGATTCTTGAAGTAGTGCAGCACGCAGCCTTCTAGTCCGTAGCCGAGGACAGCGCTGTACTAGCACGTCAGGCGTACCGGCAATCATCTCAACTTTCCGCGCCCTGTCTCGGGTCGGGTGGTGTACCTCTATGTGAAATGGAGTAATCAGGGAGATGGCGCGGCTTGTTGAGGTCGCACAAAGATGACCCAGGTACCGGGAAACCAGGAAATCGCACACCCTTGTCAGTCCCAGATAGGGCTGTGCGCGCATAGTCGTGCGGGCTTCGACACTGCGCTCTTTTCCTGATAATAAAAAGGAAACGCGGTTCTGTGCCTTGTACGATCAATGAATATGCTGTTACAGGTACCGAGAGAGCGACCTCCACGTCGTGAATATCGGGACTTTGAACAGGCAGGTCTCAAAAAAACATGCAGGGATTAGGCTAGTGGCGCAGCCACATTAACATGACAATACAACCAAGCATCCGCGGGTTCTTGATCCAACTCTCCTAATTGACTGTGGTTGAGCTGAATACAGTGTGAGGGTGTGCTCGTGCCGGGAGAGGCTTGTCATCAGAGGCGTATGCGGATGGATCGCCTGATATGGCATCGCAGAGCTGGCTTCGCCGGCAGTGGTCTGGCTTTCTCCCCGATACCCTTGCCTTGCGGGCAGTTTTGACATAGTGCGTGCAATGTCTTGGAAGAGACCGGCCGCGGAGGCTGACGTGTGCGTTGGCACCGAGCGGCATACATATTCGAGGGGAAGCTCCGCCTACATTCGGAATTGCTATCAGTGTGCATGGCTGTTCCTTGTGCTTGCGAGAGAGCAGAGAATGTATACGTTTTGCGGATGCGATGCTGTATTAGAGGGCTTGCAACTAGAACAGAAGCTACTCGGACAACCGCTAACTAAAACCTCGCAAAGAGTCAAGTGTACACCTCCGTTACATTATCAACTTGTGTAGACAATTTCCCCATTATTATGTGTACACTAATCCAGCTGTTCAGACAGAACTGTGCCTCCTCCACCTCGGTACAGAACGGGCACTGCCTAGTTTGAGCTCCGGCATACCGTTCTTGCATCCCGGAAATGCAACTCCGTGCTTCCTGCTTGAAGAGGAGGGAGGGGTGGTGATATATTCATTGCCAATGGTACTCCCCAGTCTCACGCACGAACGGACCACGAGGATCCTTGCGGTGGCTGCTGTCTCCCGCGCTGCCGTTTCCAGCGCCGCTGCCGTTCATGGCACCGGCGCATGCGTTGCACAAACGCTCCTGGTACCAACTGTTGCGAAGGCGCTTGACATTGTTGCACTCATGTCGGGGGTGGTTGCGTGACTGGTGACAGTAGGCTTTCAAGTTAAGAGCGTTGTGCCCACAGGTGAAGATGTACTCTTCAAAGTCGCACATGATTGGAAGGAGTGGGTAAATAAAAGGGGATTACTGCGAAGACGAGACTTGAGATCTTCTGACCCGGTTGGACGAGTATTGTTGGATGTTGACTGGCCGCAGAAGAGGCGCCAGCAATCAGCGGGACAAGAAGCGAGAGCTGATTATTGTGGTAGTGAAGAAGAATGTGAGGTGTAGAGAAACAGAAATAATATTTGAATTACGAAATGGTCTTGAGCTTTTATACCTGAGATTGTGGCTTTCACCAAGTGTATCTTCTAGCACCTGGCAGCCTTCCCGCAATGTCTCAAGAAGGGACGACCCAGCAACGACTCAATACACGTACGTATGCCTGGGTGAAGACACGCCCTCATAAAACTTTTTTCGAATTTAATTCAGAAAATTCATCATCGATCCGTACAGAGGTCGAGGCGTCCCCGCATTGAGTCGCCACCATCATCGGGAGGATGAGACAAATCACGGCGCTAGCCTTTCTTCCGTATGCGGCCAAGATGACTACAGGCCCTCTTCCTATCGGTATTATGCTGATTGGGGTAAATTAAAACTGAGACCAACTACCGAGAGGCTTGGAGCGTGCTTGCAGCCCATGACGGCATTGCATCCAACTGACCGGGGTCGTGTATACGGCTGGTTGTGGAGCTGGCAAGTTTTGGAGGAAGACGATATGAAGCTTTAGAGGAAAGGACAGAGAGAAATATTCCGCGTTCATGCTACTGGGCTGCAGGCATGAATCAAGACCCGGTTGACCTTCTTCGGCTGCACCCCAACATATTCGCTTGCCGTATCACAACAGCGATCCGGGCACATGCAGGGCGTTGAAGCGTTCGATCCGATGGATTTCATGCTGTGATACCCTCCGGAGTATGGCAGACGTTGAGCACGGCGCACCATGTCTAGTCTAGTCTGGACAGGTACGTGACTCCATGACAACGCGGCGTTAGCAATTGCCGGCAGATCTGGGGTCAATCCGGTGCGCCACTTGGACAGCTCCCCGGTTCATCTCGGGCGACAATGCCAAGTACGCGAATTATTTCGAGCGTCAGCTCGTATGTAATTGCGACGGCGCTGTGCATCAATAGGCCCGAGTGGAAAGGAACAATAGGATGCCGAGAGCGCCACTGCGGCCCCGCGGGCATGATCTACAACGCACATAGGCACAGAAGTGATGTTGGTGGCCGTGGGTGCAGAACTCTCCAGCTTCCGGGTGGTAAAGCGACAGGGGTTTCGTAGTCTAGATCGCGGGCCGGGGAAGCAGGTTGGCAGGCCAGCCCAGCATCCTCGGCGGGCGATTTGACTACATTCGGGCGGTACTGCTGCCGAGGTGGGCCGCGTTGATTCATCTACATACATTTCCGCTGTTCGCTTACTGCAATCCTAATAAGGTAATGTTTATCAAGCAACTCGGCTTGCAAATGAGGTGGTGCCGATGCGTCGATGTGTCGAGGTACACACGGCTCAAGCGCTGGCAAGCCATGACTCTATCGTCATGGGGAGGAAGGATCGAAGGGCGTAAACTTTGGATAAAAGTTCATCTTCGTACGATCAACGTCTGAAAAATTGATCGGATATTTGGTACTGGCGGGATACCCGATTCGGAAATAAACTAAAAGTGGCAGGGCTTGTGATGATGTGCAGAGGCTGCTAAGACAGAGGAGAAAATGACATGTGGCAGCTGAAGATTCCAGAATCCGGGGTCCAGGGTTTACATCCCCGAGAGTCAAGGGTAACCTGCAAGCGAGGGTACCGTTCCCAAATGCCATGTCAACGATGGCCACTGATGATTGTGGCTGACTTCTTGCTTGCGAGACGGAGTGGCGGGAGGAGCGCGAGGCATGTCGCACGCACCTGTACCGCATTTTTGGTGAGACAGGCAATCAGGCCATACCGGTCAGGTTTCTTTCCTCAATGATAGTACGTAAATATCAGGAATGATCAAAAGCAATCAGGACTAAAGACTGCCATGCAAGTCGCGGACGCACTGGTTGCAGGTCCTTCGGACGGCATATGTAGAGCGCAGCCTCCACGGGCAGGGAGGGGCAGCACAACATTGTGACGGGGCGATAAATACAGAGAGGCAGCGTCTTGCATTTGTAGGTGGCATACAGCCTCATGCCTCCTCTTGGCTGCGAGCCTAAAGAGGCACCTTTGAGCGCACGTCCTATCCGCTCCGGGCCGCTGGCTCAGCCACCCGCAGGCAAAGTGTTGGCAAGCGGGCAATCTGACCCTGGCGGGTGCATCCCGACGTCTTGCACACCACGGCGCAATTCAAGCTTATTGGCTTGCTGGCATGCCCGTGACTCTTTTCAGGTGGAAGGCTGGCCGCTTGCAGTGTGTCGTGTTTTGAGACCGTGTGAACGCTGCCCTGAAGCGGCGCGCCTCCAATGCCGATGCTATGTAGCGTGCTCGGAGTGGCTCCTTTGACTGACACCGTGATGCTGGCATATGCGCGGCTCCGATTTCTGCTCCGATGAAGAAGTTCCTGATCGAGAGTAGCGCCCGCCACGGTTCGCCAGGATAGCCCAACTGGCGGCCAGCTCCTACCATCGTGTCTGAAGTAATGATGGAAGGTATTTGCAGGGCTAGACTTGGATTGCTCACGAGCAGTTACCGGTGGCCATGCCGCTAAACTACAAACTCATGCCCCGACAGAGCCAGGGACAGTAGTCCTCGTCAAGCTCTCGATCACATTGGCTCCAATACACATGGCTTTTGCCTGCCAGAATCAATACGTTAGTTGATTTGAAGCCTTGTTCATCTTTGTGCTCGCCAATTATGGCTAACCCAGAACCAAAGAGACAGAATGCTGCTCGCAAGCAATCACACCATAGTACAGCATCTTGCCCACAAAGCTTCTGTCGGTCGCTGGTATCCTCTCGGCGGAACAGGCGCCGAGCTAGGCCCGCCTACGAAGCAATCGCAGTTACGCAGCGAAAATGGCATCGAATTTCAGGTTCCCATCAGTCGCAAGGGGCTCTACTACCAAGCTCTGGCAAGGGTTTGCACTGGCGCCGCGGCCATGGATGGGAGAGTTGTGGGCGACGATACCGGAGCATCGGCGATACAGCCCAAGCCGCCGGGCGGAACACTCCGTGGACGCATTGCACAAGACTGAAGGAACAAATTTGGGCAGCTGGGCATGGCCAACGAGGTTGCCAGGACGGCTTCCAGCGTAGCGCTATGATCAGCAGAGCAACGACGTTGCGAATACGACTTGGATCAATGCAAAACTCGAGCCAACATTTCGTACGATGGAGGGCGATCTACCCCTTGATTTGCTCCATGATGTACTCCAACGCTGCTCATTGGTGAAGGAGAGCCACGTTCAAGTACGGCGCGGTCTGGGGGAGGCGTGGGGCAGGGCTGGGGGAGCACAAATGTGTGTATTCGTATTCGAGCTCTTTCAGGGAAGTTGATGCACTGTAGAGAGCCCAAATTGGGAGGTCGACGTAAATATCGCTCATAATGAACCTTGTGACAGGATTGGGATGGATTGGGATTGGGGTTCGGATGAAGATTGGCCATGGCGACAGGCCAATAGGCATGGCAGACGTGATGCAACTGAAAGGAGAGGGGAGGGAGCCCCCAGATCGGACTGTGCGAGGCCGCGCAAGACTGTATACACACTGTACGAGGTTTGTGCAGAGATGCTGCCATCCGATGCCTACCTACGTACGCTATTGGGCCATGATGCCACGTCGAGAACTCGGGTGTTCTTATCAGTTCCTTCGATAGGGCGAGGAAATGATCCGTCACACCATCACTGTCAGAGGCAATAGGCGTCACCGACGGGTCGAATCCGTGGCGGGCTGTGCAGGCTGCGCCATCACCAGCTGGCTTCAGGCATGCCCTCTGCCAATATATTGGGGGGAAGGGACATTGAGTGATTCACGAGAACACAAAAAGACGAGTTTTCCCGATCCTTGCCATCCCGGACGGTTTGGAACTTGCTGCAAGCGTTGATGACGGTGTTACGGTGTCGGTGTCGGGCACAGACAGGCTGAGCCCGGCCCAGCGGCTGCAGGTGGCCCGTTATGCGGCCCGGCCACCTAGTTGGCTGCCTTGCGGGTTGCCTTGCGGTTCGCATTTCCGCTGACGAGCGAGCCGGCGCGGAATTTGGGCAGAGTTCTAGTCAGGAATGGGAGAAGAAGATTGGATTTTGCCCAATATTGACCATCCATAATTGTCTCTTTTTGTTTTGGAAGTAAACTCTCCCTGGAGGCTCTGCTCCATTTGCATCAGCAATGTCGGTCAATGAATGTCAGCAGGCAGCCGAGTTGCACGACAGCAAGAGGTAATGGGTAGGGAATGACAGCGCATCACTCCGGAGAGGATTGGTAACGAGCCTCTGTGACGGCCAGCGCGCTTTGCCAAAAGTAGGCCAAGCCATCGTTGCACGAGCAAAAAGCCCTTCATCGCGACTCCTATGCACGCGGCAGAGTGCACTTCCTCCAGTTTCCTCCAGGTTGCAGGGAGCATCAGGGCCAGCGCCGCTTTTAGCATGGCGATAGCAGCAAGACAGGGGCTGCGGCGGCACACCCACGGGGATCAAGGCACGGAGGTCGCCGGCGCGGCGCCGCCATTCACGGCCAGGTGTAATGAACTGATACACGGGCATGGTCAGCAGGACAGTTGTCGACCGATGACGGAATGACGAGGGCGAGGACGAGGGCGAGACGAGGGCGCGGACGAGGATGTCGGTTGGGGAAAGGAGGTTGTCGAACGTGGCAGTGGCTTGATAGTGTGGCATGGTTAAACAATCCTCCGACCGACCTAATAAGGTACCTTACTTGTGCATGTATCCCAGATTGTATTGCGGTACTTGACTGAAAGAGAAAGAAATCAGTACATCATATAGACTCAAGGTGTACCGCAGGTACCCGGGTACCTTCACTCTGATGGCCGTATACCTCATCGATCAAGGCTGGTACCTGTCATATATCATCTTCCTCTTTACCTGCATCTCATTCAAATCGCCGCACCGCTCCCGCATCCTTTGCCTTCTCAAATCGTCTGAAGGCAACAATCCCGCCCGTCCCCGTGGCGCGAGCCTCGCCCAGTCGCAACCCTGGCCGGGGGAACACCGAGATGCAGATATCCGTCCGTCACGAGCCACTATCGATGCGGCGAGCTCGCAGGTCGGAGCACCATGGCGGTGATGATGCTGATGACGACGGTGCCGCACAATATCAGCCCCCGCCAGCAAACACACCCATTGTCGGCCACATCCCCCATGCCCTCATCGCTCACCACCTGCATGGTGGCAGTGCCGCGGCTCGCCTTGTGGTGCTGCCGCGCCCGCGATGCGTGTGCATGAAGCAACGCTCATATTGCTCCTTTCGCTCGTCGATTCCCAGTCTGTATCGTCCCATCCAGTTTCGCCTGATAAGGCTCAGCCCAGTACCACAGTACCACACTAACGACGCCAGCCGCCCATCGATGCGCTGTTTGTCACAAAAGCGGCGAGCAACTTTGCCAGCTGCCCACAGCCAGAAAACCGTCGTCGCTGACGGCCCGCCCGTTTTCTTTATTAGTTGGGCTTCTGCACATCATCTCGGGCCCTTTTTTTTCTTCTTCCCTGCTCCAACACCGGCATCTTGCCCTTTTTTCTCTATCGACCTCTTCATCCAGCATCCTCATCTTCGGTGGCATTTAGCCAGCTTCCATTACGACTTGTGTATTAGCGACCTGCTTTTCTTTTCCACCACCGCTGCTGTTGTGCTGGCCGCAACACCACGACCCGCCATCACCACCTCAATCCCGTTGCTGCCTGGCGTCCTATATCCGCGCCGCAGACTTCCTGATCCCGCCCTTGCTGCTTCTCCCACGCCACCACGTCACTCCAGAGACACTGCGGAAAGGCGCCCTCCCATGCTCGCTTGCTCTAGCGTCGATCAGAATATACTAGATCCGCATCCAGAGCCTTGCCTGTCCCCATCACCGCATACGATTATGAGCCACCACCGACATGAAGCCACTGCCCTGGTGTGGCCGCACACTGCCGACGCCATAGATACACATCCGCAGGGACACGGATGGAAAGAACAAATCGACGGAATTAAGGTCCCCCGGGATGATAACGCCCCGTGGGACCCGTATAATTGTCTGCGACAGCCTCGTACCCCCAGCGCTCAACCCGCATGGTCATCGCCCAACTATAGGGAACCGTACGTCCTGTCTGAGGAGGGGACGATCCCAGAGTCGGTTCCCGGCGATGCTCGTTTTCACTTCGAAGACACACTTTCCATCACTGGCGCCGGTCATGGTCATGAGTCACTCGCCACGGCACAGCTGCAGCACATGCTGGGCGGCTTCCAGTTTGTCAACCCAGGCCCTGGCCCACACATGCCTTCCATGGACGACGACCACACAGCAGATGCCGCAAGCACGTATTCAACTGTGACAGCCGGAACCGGCGTTCCTCGCTCCCACATCTGCACAACATGCCAAAAAGTCTGCCGCAGCCAGTCCGGTCTCAAGTAGGTATCGCCGGATGGCATTCAACCCCGTCATCTTTCCCCTAACATGTGCTCGCAGAAAACACATACTGAGCCACTCGCGCCCGTACCGTTGCAACTACCTCAACTGCAACAAGTCGTTGGAGGGATTCAGTACTCCCAATGACTTGCAACGGCACAAATCCTCAGTCCACAAAGAGGCCGAATACGGCTACAAGTGCACCCTTGGGGGCTGCCCTGACGGCCCCAAGCCAAAGATTTGGAGACGGAAAGACAACTTCCGCACGCACTTGTCCAAGGTGCACAAGCTGGACATTCCCTCAGAGGGGGCAGATGCCGCCTACTATGGCAAGTAAGTGCTGCCATTGCAGCCCTTCCAATATCCCATGCCATTCATCACTCGTGGATATATGCGTTCTAACGCCCAACGCAGACTGGACCCCCATGTCGAGACTACCGCACCCCCAAGCCAATGCACGCCCGACGAGGATCTGTCCGATGCGGAAGAGACTGGTACAAACACCCAGATCACGGACTCGACCCAGATGGATGTAGATCAGCCGCACTATCAAAGCCAGCAAGCGCCGGGTGCAATCATGTCAGACCCAGGCTACTACTACCCGTGTGATGCGAGTTCAAATCCGGCTTCACAGTCCCTACCCTTTCGGCATCTGGCCCACCGGGTTGATATGAGCTTTGGCGCAGAGAGTGCACACTCAGCGCAAGGTTATCAGCCGCCCGGTTTGGATAGTCACTCGTTCACGGCGCAATCGATACCAATCCCTAGTAGTGATCTCTTCGTCCCATCCATGGTCACCAGTTCTGCCTACCAGATCCCGCCTCAGCCAGGGCCACCCAGCCAGGGCGTGAGCGCCACAGACGAAACACAGGTGGTGTACTCTCCGAAGACCAGCAGTGTCTTCAGTTCCAGTGCCCCTCAGGAGAATCCTACCATCGCAAGCTCCCAAAGAGCCGACGCACTGGGCCATGACACCCTCGTCAATGAGGGGTGGACAACATCACAGCTCGTGGATCACCTAGGGACGTTTCCGTTGGAGCTTCTGCAACAAGCTTTGAAGTCAAAACAGATGTCTGAAAACTCCCATGAGCCAGAGGACAATTCCGGATCCGGGTATCAATGCAACTATTGCGAAAGGGTCTGCAATCGACCTTGTGAGCTCAAGTAAGTCTGCGTATGTTTTGGCGCATTGCGCGCCCGGCCGTCAGGGTTACTAATATCGCAATTAGGAAGCACATGAAGAGGCATGACCGGCCTTATCCCTGTACAGTCAAATATTGCGGTAAACCCTTTGGGAGCAAAAATGACTGGAAGCGACACGAACGTACCCAGCATTCCCCTGTCGAGGCCTGGGTGTGCGATAAAGACGGCTGCAGTGCCATCTGTGAGGACCGCCTTACATTTCTACGGCATCTCATGGAAGCACACGAGATCTTCCACGACGAAGACCTTCAGTCGAGAGCGCAGAGCTGTCGGATCGGACAGCAGTGCGATGCCAAGTTCTGGTGCGGCTTCTGCCGACGGGTGATTGAAATCGACGATGTGATGGTTCCAGAAGACACCAAGAAGGAAATACATTGGAACCGCCGATTCGATCACATTGACGGCCACTTATTTGGCAAGGGCGGCCTCGAAAAGAAGGACAGAAGCCAGTGGCGATTTCTTGAGGATGAAGTAAAGGGCGACACCTGTCAGGGGATGGAGCACATGAGTACCACAGCCAGCGTATGGAGCGCAAACACAAGCAGTGAGGCGCCATATAAACGCAAAGGCTCAGAGCATACCGATTCTCGCCCTCGAAAACGGGCTGACGGGCAATGGGCCGCATGCAATCGTTGAGGTCACAGACACGGTGAAGCGTTGCAGGTATGGTAAGCATGGCGGAGAGGCGTTGCGGAGACGGACTTTGCTCGTCGGAGTTCCACCAAGGCCAGATGTACAACTTTGGATCTGAGACGATTAATGAGACGGAATGACCGAGTCGGAACCAGGCTGGTCAAGCTTGGGTAATGGGGACTGTATTACGAATAGGGCTTGATTTGGGTTTTTCATTTGGAGGCGCTATCTGGATTTCATTTCCATACACCAGTTGTCTTTTACAACGAAAGGAACACCTTGGCGGTAAGCCGGGGGGCATCAAGCGGACGGCCATGCCACCTCCAAGGCATGGCATACCTAATGGGGCGTCTGCTGGAGCCTAGCTGAGAGATGCGGGCGGAAGGATGCACTATACATTTGGGGGCTAATATAACCAGGAAACGGGACGAGGCTGGCGCAGTCACCGTCGGCACCACAAGGGCGCAGAAGGATGGCTGAGGATCGGGCGACTGCCGAATATACCCGCACGGCAGAGCTGTCCCCAGATAAGGCCGCAGGGGTATGGATTCTAACGGATTGCAGAACTGACGAAACGAAGCGAAACGATCTATATAATTTCCCTTTGGTAAAGCAATGAATGATGATACGCAACACACACATGCCTGTATCAAGACTACCAGAATCACGTGTAGATGCAGTCGCAGCTGGGATTTGCGGCAGGGTGAATGAAGCTGTAGGAGGCTTTGACAAACTTGCGGTACTCTACTCGCTTGTAGGCCAATGGCTGCTTGCAGGGGGCGGTGCATCGACTCTGCCTTGATGCCTGCGGGACGTCGTTCGTGGACGCAGCCTTGCAGCAGAAACGCGAACAGGAGCAACACCAAGATGCCAAATCAGGTGGAAGGGGAGAGTGATTCCCCATCGCTCGTTAATGGTGGGGAAAGAAAGACTTTGTGGTGGTACCCGATATACTGGTCGTTTCCCAGGCTGGTGATCCTTCACTCGACCGCGTTCAGCGGAAGGGCCAGTGGCATGGCTTAGAAGGCATTCCCGGATGACTTCCGGCCAAGACGGAAACGGGCGTGACTTTTAGACCAGGGGCGGGTAGGAGTGATGATGCGCTTCACGTGGCAGGTAAAACGAAAAGCCTCCTCCAACGCTAGAGTGGAAAGAAGCTCGGGGAGGTGATGATAGACGAGCGGAGCAGCCAAAGGGCTCATTTGCGAGCGGCGGTTTTGCACTAAACGAGACGGAGATGTAACGATAATCTATGTGGACGGCGTCAAGGGAAGAACGGGCGTGGTTACATCTGGGATACGCCCGTTCCTTTTGCTCATCATGGTTTCGGAGCTGAGAGATTTGGGGCGGACAGAGAGTTTGTGAGCATGTTGGCGGTGACACGCCCCTCCGGCGCCGCCAACCCGGGCAAGATGGCGATGCTGTTGGGGTGGTGGTGGTGTGTACGGAAGTATGGCGAATAGATGGGTAGGCAGGCGGATGGGGTTACAAGACTTGCGGTCGTTTCTCGGCACGATGGCTGGTTTCTAGGTTCTAGCATGGCCATGGGCAAGATACTCACACGGTCATTTCAGGCGAGAGAGGAGGAGGGGGGGTGTAGGGCGTGCTCGATGACGAAGCCGATGACAAAGAGGACGCGCAGACACGCACAGCACGCACTCCTCGGTGTGTGGTGATGGTGCTAAATATGGCTTCCCGGCTTTTGGGGGCAAAAGTTCCTCCAGCCGCAAAATGCAGGAGGCGGTTCCCCCGCGGGCTTTCAGATAGGCAAGGGCGGGCGGAGAGGGAGGGAGGGGGAGGGGGAGCAAGTTGACGATGTGGCGGTAGAGTTTAAGAATTTGGGGGTCGTTGCAGTATAGTAGGTCGTAGGTAGTAGGTAGTAGGTAGTAGGTCGTAGGTAGTAGGTGAGGTGTTCCGGAGGAGAGGCTTTCCGTAGTTGGTTGGGCTGCTCCGTGAGGTATTGCGACAGTTGGAATATGGGGTGGAGGAGGGCGGCAGGCGGCAGGCAGGGCGGGTGGATAGGGCGAAAACTAGGTAGCGACGGGGGATGATGGGGGCGAAGCAGAACGAATGAGCAGACGAGGTTATGGCCAATGGGAAGGGCGAGAATACCTGGGCGAGGTTGCGCATGTAAACGCTTTTTGCTGGGCCGGGGATGGAGATGGGGATGGTGATGGGGATGCACAGAACGCTAGGCCCAAGATGGTCCGTTGAACGGAGGGAGGGGGGGGGGG
>LUFD01000772.1:0-12736 GCA_003025255.1 Cordyceps pruinosa
GGGGGGGGGGGGGGGGGGATGTTAGTGGACGGGAGCTAGAATGGTATATGGAATATATGCTAGATGGTATTATGCTTGGAAAAGACTTCATTAATTGCGTTTAAAGACCGCGCGCTATTCCAAAACAAACACCGATTGAAAATTCACTGGGTGAGTATACACATGATTCATATAGAAATATACATATAGACAGTCATATCTTACTCCTCACGAAGATCCCAAAATTCGTTCATATGCATCCTCGACTTCCCCCGCCAGCTCCAGCAGCGAGACGATGACAATCTGGTGTGTCAGATTCGGCAGCCTGTCGCGTTGCAGACCAATCCACTCGAGCGGCGGCGTGGCCTCGCCCATGTCCCGCAGCTGTGGCGTTTCGATGATGGGCTCTTCGAGCGCGGTGTAGTCATACTTGGACTGCGGTACGTTGACCTCGGCCGTGATCTTGCCCTGCTGTGCCGATGGCTCCTCGTCCTCGTCGTCGCGGCCATGGTCCCGGCCGCCGCCGCCAAGGCTCTCCATGCTCTCCTTCGTGCTGAGCCCCGGCACGCCCGTAATCTTGACCGCCGTGAGGGGTAGCTGGCGGCCCCAGACCTGCTCCAGGGACTTGGTGTGGTTGGCCAGCATGCCGCGGATATAGCTGATGCGGGAGTAGTTCCAGCCGACCTCGACTTTGCCCTCAAAGGCACTCTTGAACTTGTAGTCGATATGGTTGGTATTTGGCGACTGCCACGTTTCCATCACCGCCTCCACACAGGGCACCTTGAGGATTGTGCCTCCGCGAGAGCCTGTTGACCGTTCTACGACATCCTCGACCCGCATCTCGCTCAGTGTTCGTGGCGCTTCCACGTTGCGTACCCCGGCGAGGCCAACGCGGAGCTGACCCAGAGTCATGCGCAGCAGGCTATGAATCTTTCGCTCTTCCATGCTGGCCGCAAACCGTGCATAGGCGTCCAGTGCTTCCATCTTAAACACTTGGTGATCGGAGAAGGTGCTGGGGAAGATGCCGAGATTCAGTGCCCGCAGCGTGACGACAACATCCGTGTCCAGAGAAATGGGCGACTTGGACATGCTGTCACTTTCAGGAAGCTTGGGGATGGTACGTCGTGGCTGCAAGCTCCGTGCACCAACCGACTTACGATTGATAAACTTCTCAATCTCTTTGAGAGATGCCTCGTAGCTTTCTTCGTTCTCCTGCACGAGCTTTTTCAGTGCCTGGTAGGCGGCCACTCCCTGTGCGGCTGACGATGTGGTACCGAAGAGCTGGATCGCGTCACCGTTGAAGATGGCCACAAGACGGTCCCCGCTGCCTTGTCGAGTTTCGCGCACATTGTACATCAGAAACTCGAGAGATGTTACATCTCCAACGAGGAATGCCTGATAGTCAAACGCCGCTTTGATCTGGAGAGCTTTGAAGGCCAGTGAAGCCTGTACCAGGGGAGTTTCATTCAACGCCTCTTCACGTTTTGGCCACTGAATAGACGATCGGAGTCGAAAGTGCTGCAAGGCAATGAAACCGCTTAGGCGACCAGTAGAGTCAATGCCAATCTTGCTAAATCCCAAACAGAGGTTCTGCTCCCAGTCCGATGTCTTCTTTGAGGAAACCCAGAACTCTTGAATTTGAAACACCGATTTTCCAATGGACTGGCCAAGATCAATGCTCACGTCCAGGGCTGCGATGGAAACGGTAGCAGTCCAGGGGAAAGCTGCAGTGGCTGCTACTTGCTGGTAACGCTGAACCAAATGAACCTGAGAAGTCTCCGTCTCTAGCTTCGCCACCGGCGCTGAATTGGAGTAGCGAAGCTCCTCCGGGTACCAGATTTCTCGGAAGAGCAAGAAGTCCGGAGCCTGTCTTGCGTTGACATAAATAGCCATTGGGCTGACGTTCAAAATGGCCGAAACTCCACTGACGCCGCTGACGTGCTTGCTGTTCATGAGAGACAGGGTGACTGTGTCAAGACTAAAACTAGCTGTCGGTTCCCTCGAATACACGTGCTTTACCGACGCCTGTGGCTTTGTTAAAACCCCGGAAATTGCGAAAAAGTCGCCGTGCTCCTCCGAGGTAATTGTGTTGAACGTCAGATAGAAGTGATTGAAGCTTGTTGTTGCAGCAACTCGCGCAATAGGTTGGCAACTTAAGGAAAACTTTTGTTCGCAAATCCTCAAACCCAGGTTCAGTTTCAGTCGGCCAATAACGATTCTGGGGTCTGCAGTGAGAATATTATCCTCTTCGCCGGTTTTCTGAGGCTTGAGCTTCGTTGGCATAGGAGTCTTTCGTTCGTCATCTTTGTGGCTAACGACTTCCTTGATATTCGACATGATATCGAGAATCAAAGGAACAACGGAGGGATACAATATGTTTTCAGAGGCATCAATCTTTACCTCACCATAGAGAGAAGGGTCGGCTTTGCCGTCATCGCGGAACTCTCCTTTGAGTGCTAAGCCAGGGCTCCGAAGGACTGCACTGCTACCAGACTCGTCCACATTGAACTGGCCATATTTGCCGCCAAGAGAAGGACCACTGCGGCTGTGCGCTTTGTTACTGCTTGACACGTGGACGACGGCTCCCGCGAAATCGGCGTCTAGCAAGAGGCTCTCGAGTCGCTTGTTGCCTAGCATTGACTTTTGTTTGGTAGTGGGCGCTGCAACGGGCTCTCTGTCAGCTGTGTCTTGTATGATGTCCGTCGTCCATTTTGTCGAGGCTTCCTGTACGTTTTTGGCAGACAGAGAAATTGATTGCACCAGGTTGGCAGCAGGCAAAATAAAAGCTGAAGTAAGCCTTAAGTCCAACGATTTGCCGATTGCTTGAAATGCAAGACGTCGAGCATCGGCTGTCGAGATGTACGCAACGTTAAACGTGACCTCGGGCAAGAGAGCCGAATGGAGCGATCTAGTCCCTTTTTCATGTCCGGGCGGCACCATCTGTAGTTGCAAGTCTTCAATCGTGAGTCGAGCTGACTTCTTGCTCCTTGTGCCGAATTCGATCAAGGCAATGGTGAAATGAAGATCTTCTTTATCGTCTGAAGTATGATCCGCGTCTTTGGCAACATCCCAGCTGGCACGGATGTTTCGCAGCTGGAACCGGTACACCACAGACGACAGGACCGAATCAAGGAGATCCTCCTCCCCTGATGGAAATGCCTCGTCGTCGTTAATTGAGATGCGTGGTTTCGATTGCCTCAATTTCCGCAGATATTCCAATTCGCGTGACGTATCCAAATCTTTAATCCTGGAGCTCATATAGCCCAAAATGTCAATGACTGTGGAAACAGTCTCAGGAGACAGTATAACGTGAAGATCGTCACTCATGAAATTAAAAATCCACTCATCCTTGCCATCTGGTGATTTTCGCGAACCGGCATTAACGGTGACGTTCGCTCCGAGATTACCACATGACCTAGTATTGCCCTCTTGGCCCCGACGTACGTCGAAGCCAATATTCCGCAGATTCAGACTTAACTCAGGATATTTCATGATCGAACTAGAAGAAGAGTCTTTATTCGATGCCTGTAAATGGAACTTGTCAAGAGCGAAGAGCAACTGCGCGAATGGCTCTTCCGGCTTTTTCAGAGTTGTCTTGGTAAGAGCCTGAAATCCCGCAAGTGTCATATGTATATCATATACAATAGGCAGCTGCGCAACCTGCGGCTGGCCTGCTATTCCCGAAAGAGGCTGGGCTTGCTTTGGCTCAGACAACTCACCCAAATGCTCCTGGATGGACTTGAATTGCTCCAGTATGTCTTCGATTTCTGCGCTGATTTGTGGTCGGTTCACAGCCGTGAGCAAACTGTAAATGGCTGACGCGTCCAGGCGAATGACTTCAATTGATGAGAGTACATTGATTGCACGCTCCGCATCACCCGTGTTGGTCGTAATACGCCCATTTGTTGGTGGCATTTGCAAAATTGAGATACTTTGCAGTTTATCGTGTACATTCATTTGAATGTCATGCGAGTTGTCCTTGACATCAAAGTCAAAAACAAGTTGTTTCCCGTCGCTGGTCGCGAATGCGGCTCGTGCAACAACTCCAGATATTTTGTAAGTCAAGGATTGAAGCAGTGGGACGCTGATAGAGTACCCATCAAGAAACATGACAATGTTAATCTGTAAGCTTGATAGTTTATTGGAAACTTCCGATGACGGCATTTTCTTCTGAGGTGTGGGAATATGCTTTTGAAGCTGGACGAGCTGTGCGCCTTCGTCTCGGATAACGAGATCAGCAGTCTCCAAGAGGCCCATGATATCCTTTTCAACGCTAAAAGACAGCCCACGACTACTGGCAGCTCCTTTGATGATATGAAGAGGCTGAAGTTTGAGTTCGGGGGTCTCTTGTGAGAAAGTCACGGACGGATACAACAGTTGGCAGGTCCATAGTAAGGAAGAATGACTATGCATTCTCGAAGTCACAGCGTCGCAATTAAGCATAAAGCTGTTAAATGCTTTGCCGCTATCCAGTCGATACAGCAGCGCCGAAGACTTGAAGCCGCTCAAAACGTTGCTGGAGCGAAGATTGATGGTTTCCAAATTGCAAGAACCCCTTCCGATCTCAAAACAGACATGCAAGGCTATGTGATTGGCTGCTTTTTCGACCACCTTCCGGTCTGTTTTCTGGTGGATCACGACTGCGTCAGGTTGAGCTCGGTTGTAAAGGTTCAAAACTGTCTGACCCAGTTCCAAAAGCTCCCAGTTCAGATCTACATGAACATGAGAGCAAGAAATATCCACGGTATTGAGAAGATCGTGCATGACGCGGACGCCAAGCTGTGCACTGAGAGAGGCATCGGGCTTGCGCTCAAACCTGCTCGCGAGGTTTGTAACAGCGACACGATTCTGCTTCGGGCCAGGGTCAAGAATGAACTGCAGCTCGCCAAGTCTGCACGCACTCAGGAAGGGACGCTCATTGTCCTGCTGTTCGACGGATGTCTTCATAGGACCAAACACCCTTCTCAGCAAAACCGTTTGTTTAGGATCTTCGAGGTCCCAGCTCCTCCACTGTTGAAACGCTTCTACGACACTCTCAGCTGCATGTTGAGGAGGCTGCTCGGTTCCTGTGCTGCAAGCTTGAGAAATGCGCATTTTATCAGCTTCAGGCAAGAGTGTCCAGATTTGTCTCAGTCGCATAGCCAACTTCCATGAGTCAACAGTCCTCAAGTGTTGATTTACTGACCGCAGTACTGCTGAAGGTCGAATGAGAAAGGGAGGGTCGTTAGTTGACCTGCCAAGGTCTACTAAACGATAACAGCAATACCGAAGACGGTTTTCGTGTCGTCTAGTAGATTCGGCGAGCAAATGTGAAAGCTCTGAAGCCATGTTACCGGTCCGATGTATCAAGGCTGCCAAGTACTCGATATCGCCGGAAGCTGTACTGCCGACGACGGAGCCGATATCGGCATCAAGATATGTCACATCTTTGGATCCCATAGACACCAGAACCTGGTTTATCTGCATCATGACAGCGGCTTGAGTTTGGGCAGTTGAGGTAAGCCTCTCCGTCGCTGAGAGCTCAGCGTTGCTCATGCGCAACTGTAGCGACGTTCTTGACTTTTTGTGCATTGCGGAGCCGTCACGTCGTTCTAGCACGTTTCGAGTGACCAGACTGATGTTAGAAAGCTGTAGATCATACCGATCGATTTCTTCGGACGATGAATCAGGGCTATCCAATGTTGAGGTATTCAAGAACCGAAAATGCGCTCCAGGGAGCCGAACAAGTAAGTCAGTGATGTCACCCGCCGAGTTAGCACGTCGCTTCGCGCTGAATATTTCCTTGACGGAGTCCACCTGTAGACTGTCCAATATGTCTTCCGGGGTGCTTGGCTGCAGCACTTCTAGCAAAGAGGTTACGTGCCGAACGGCCTGAGGATTCACAAAAGCAGTAATGCCGGAAGGGATTTCGATAATGGCACTAGAATACGCGAAGTCCTCACTGATGCTGCGGGGATCGATATCGGATAGTTGGGCTGATGGGTTTCGGAATGGATCATCCCAATCAGTATCGTCGTCCTCCAACGTTCCCAGTTGTTGTACGTCGGGCTGAATGCCATCCATGGAAAAATGAGGCGCAAAGTAGGGGCTGGAGAATGTGACTGCAGGATGGCTGTAACTGCGGCCCCTCATGTCTTGTGCTGTGCCTGAGCAAGCGCCATAGTTAGGTGGTTGTAGCTGGTGCAGTGGCGGCGATTTTGGCCGGGTCTGAGCAGTTATAGCTCTCTGCCGTACGCTCCTTCCGCCTCCAGAGCTTGCAAACGACAGAAATGAGCTCTGACGTCTTAGTCTACGAGACGAATTCGATGACCGAATGCTTCGGCCAGAATCGCAATCCGCATCTGCCTCGTCAACAGGATAGGGTGGAGGCGGGGCACACTGAGCAGGCACATCTACCGGTTCAGGTATAAATTCATCGAGCAATTCATCGTAAATCAGGAAGGGTGTTCTGTCCGTACGTTGATCTTCTCGCCGCACCAGCTCCTGCTGCGTCTTGCGCTCCTCTGAGAAGTTCACTTTGCGCCCGATCGAGCCAAGTTGTACATCCATTTGAAGATACGCATCAGTCTTAACGGGATGTCGGTGGCGGGATTTATGCTCAGCAGCAGATTCTGCATCGATGCATGATATCTGAATGTTCGGCACAATTACGTTTGCCCTCTTGGAGTAATGCGACCGAGCCCAATCATTGCTGTTCACGGTAATTGTTCCTGTCGAGATCAGGAATGCGGCATCGGGCAAGTGAATCCATAGCGAAACAGCATCCACTTGTGCTCGGATGAATGTGATGTCGTGGAAGATGAGGGATGAGTATGGTACCAGCGCATTCTCGACGTCATCGAATGTGAAGCCAAACGCAGACGCACCCTTGGTAAGGGCGGATAGAAACTCCGCATTGCAACCACCGCAAACTTCGCCGACTGAAACATCCCAGTTACAAAGATATGTTGGCTCAGAAGGCGGCAATCCAAATGCTCTGTGACCAAAAACGCGTATACCATCGATGTATAGTTGTGTGTTCGAAGTTGATAGGCTTGGCGAGTCTGCTTGGTCGCCAGTGCCGAGAGACAAGCCCAGTGGGCTCAAATCAAGTTCTAGATCCATGTAGTAGTTGGTAAATCGCAAGTCGACAGCTAAGCTTGCGAGCTCTCCCTGAATATATCGTTTCGCAGAGTAGAGATTTGTCGGTACCGAAATCTGTGGATCATCAACCTTGACGGAAAGAATCACGTCCAAGTCATTCGACTTCTTGATAGGTGGTTTCAGCTGACCATCACCCTCGCCATGAGCCTTGGATTGCAGTTGCTCCTGATACTCGTCGACTGTGCGGAAATGTACGGTTTCACCAAAATAGTTGTCCTTGAGTAGCATCAAGTAGCGTATTAGGAAGCCGTAGAGGGTGACATGGGGAGACTGGCCATACACATTCAGCAGGAGTGTGTCTGTGTTGGCTGTCGAGGTTGAAGCATTATACTGGTAACTTCCTGAAACGACTAGGCCTTCAGCATTACCTAGCAGGCCTGACTCCAGAAAGGTTGATTCAGTATTCCATTGAGGCGTTCGCATGGATAAGGTCAGCGTCTCAGCCCGAATGTCGAAAGGAATGGCGTGTTTGTCTGGTATGTACTTGTCAAGCGGTATTGTAGCTTCCGTGTGTAAAACTGGAGTCGAGAGAATGAGGAAGTTGTTTTCGTCATGAGCTGTTGCATTATCGATGATGTTGCCATCGTTGGCATTTATATATGCTTGCAAGTCCCGAAGTTTCAGATGTAAATGGTAGTTGAAAGGCGTGAACACGAGGTAGTCGGAAGGGGGCCCAGTCGCCCAGTCGTTGACTAGGTCTATGAGAAGGAAGATGTGATCGCGGAGCAAGTATAGCTTCATGTCGTCAGAAATGATATTGAAGTGCCAATTCCGGAGAGTATTCCATCCGAGAGGATTGGATAAGTCGCCAACAATCCTCAGTGGACCAGATCTCCAGAGAAGGTCATGGTTGACACTGCTCCACAGTTCAGAAGTTGGCAGATCAACTCGAAGACTGTTCTTATAGCCGCCAGATCGAGCGAGCATGTCCATTGAATATTCCACAGAAGAGTTGACAGGCATCTTGAGCTCAAGCCATCCTACAGGGCGAGTCTGGTTGACTTCTGTCTTGCTTTTCTTCTTGGCCTTGTTCCGCTGCTTGCGTTTTGCAGGCCCTTGATGATTGACCGGGGGTTCTTTACCGCGCCAACGCCAATTCTTTGACTCTTCTCGAATTGGGATCCGAAGAGTGACTGTGTCTTCCAACTCGATCAGGACATTGAATTCTGTGGCCACTCGCCATTCACCCGGGGCTAGAGGCTTGGCGGGTGTAGCATCTTTGGCTAGCCCAGGCAAGAATACGCGTTGCAAGTCCGCCCGTTGTCGATCAGCCCAGGGTCCATAGTTCATGGTGCCTCCTCTGATGATAAAGTGCATACCCCAGGCCGGTGCGTCGCCGCCGTTGACATGCAATAGAGATTCGGCAGTGTTGGGGCGAGACTCACGCTGCGTGACCTTGGCCACCGCATCCCAGTATACTTGCAGATGAGCGGAGGGCGAGTCCATAATGGTCGTGACAGCAGCGTATTCCACAGAGCCCCATCGGGCGTTATCATCTTGATCGCGGTCATCCAAATACCGGAACAAGCCTTGCCAGCGACTTGAGGCGGGAATATGCGAGGCACCAGAGCCAAGGTCGGCGCGGGAATCAGCCGAGAATGACTCAACTGATCTTCTCCAATAAGGAACCATGTTTCGTAGAGACGATAGGAATTGACGGCGTCGATGCCTGAACCAGGTTTTCCGAGGTTGGGAATCAAGTTGGATCGCAACCTCGCGTTCTTTGGTTGCGCGAGTGGGCTGGTCCTCTTTGAAGTCATCGTTGTCCTTAATTTCAATGACGGGGTGATCGAAATCGACATCAAACAACTGACGGTATGGGTCTGGTGTCTTGGTCGCTCCGGCATCCACATCGCAGGTCACGCCGCTCGCTTTCACAACTAGGATAGCTTTGGTGTTATCATTTCCGATGACTGCAGCGGCTGTTCTACACTCGATATGTATGGGCAGCCACTGGAGAATAAACGGAATTTCCGGTCCTGTAGAGCCCGTAGCGTTTCCGTCGATACTGTCAGCATCTTGGGAGCTGTTGTGGCGTCCACTGACTGGCCGCCCGTTTCGTGATGGCGGAAACATTTCTTCTAGTTGATCCAAGCCAGGTAGATTTCGTTTGCGCGGCTTATCCGATTCACTTCTTTTTTCTTCGTGGGCATCGTACGAGGAGGAGCGGCCGGTGCCGTCTCCCTTGAGACCAGCGAGGACCCCTTCGTAGGCTGGGCTGCGATTGTAGACGAACCATTCCAAACCGACGAGACTGACATTGATGCGGCATGGCAGTTTAGAATTGCTGTCGTTCCTGGAGGGGTGGTTGCCTTGTGAGTGTTTGTCGTCCAGCACGTCGGCCTCGCGCACCCTGCGCAGCCAGTATCGCCATGTAATGTCGCCATGCTGGATGAGAAAAGATTCGTTGACACCGTGATAGCGCAAGCCTGAGAAGAAGACTCTACCAGCTAGTAATGACACTTGAAGAGCTTGGATATCAATGTAGATGTTGTATCGGTGCCAGGTCCATGTTCGAATGGTATAGGAAACGACCGAGCCGAAGAGTCTGTTGAAGTACAGGAGAAAGAAGATGGAGAGCAAGCCGGAGAGGAGCAGGAAAACGAAGAACTGGCTATTGGGCGTTAGAAATGCGAGTAGATACAAGTTTGAGCAGGGCCATTGCTCACTAGTTGAAGTCTGGAAGACCTGGCTGCTCCCACGCGGACATGATGGGGAAGCTCGTGGGTAGCTCCGCGGCCGAGCTTGAATGTTGCCGTCGAGAGCAGAGCTATCTATGCCGACGGCTAGAGGGTAGGAACGGGGTGCATGGTCAGATCGGAAACGTAGGGGCTGATAGCTTGGTGGTGTTTGTGTGTGTGCATCCCTCGGCAAACGCGTGGTAAAAGGATGTTCACGAGGAAATCAAAGCATCCCCTAGCTCAGTAGGTACAGGTAGGTAAGGCACAGCAAAGCAGCTGGCAGAAGTCGATGATGACGCTACTGCAAAAGGGTGGGCCAGATGGCTACGGCATGTGCCGCCACAGCATCCGTACCTAGCAGCCACTTGGTACTAAGGTATGCTTTTGTAGATTTGGTTCTTGATATTCAAAGGACAATTGCATATTTTGCTCAGTTTATTTGAATTTTTAGCCTTTTTGAAACGTTTATCTCCTGTCGTTGCCACTGAACGGTGTGAGTAGTGAGCGAGCGTCCCTGCTGGCCGCCTGGATTATCCACTAAATACAGTGCATTTTAGTGGCACTGCGTGGCCTTGTAGGGCGCGGAAGGGGAAGCTACAGCGCTGTGATGACAGGTAGGCAGGTACCTGCAGCACGTGCCTTGATGCAGCGTCCAGGCAAGTACCATCTTATTGGCCCCAAGTGGCCAGGGAACTTTCTACATTACGTAGACTCAGTCTGATATCGCCAGCCTTGACGCGCATCTCGCCTCGTCACGCTTACAGCTCTGCCCCAGTCTTGCCTGTTGCGTTTCGTCATCGCCCTTTGTCTGGCTCGCGTACGCTTTCTCCAGCCTGCGCCCGTCGGGTACTCTAATCGGCCCCCTCAACCCGCCTACCTGTGGCGCCCAGCTCCCAAAGCCATGATCTAATCTTGTCCTTGACCACCATCGCGACTTGTCCTGCTCCGCCCCCGGCTCTGCTTCCGCGCCGCCATGGACGCCCACAGCTATGCAACCTCTAATGGAGGAACCGGGAACAAGTTCAAGGGGTACACAACCAGCATAGCTGGCGTGGCCTCCATCATCGCCACCGTGGTGTCTGTCCTGTTCGTGCCTCGCCGCCCTGTCCCCTCGCCCTCGCTCAAGTACCCTCTCTCCTCTCTCCAGAAGCTAACCAGCACTCGCATCTAGCTCCATATGGCTTCAAGCCAAGAATTACCGCAAGCCGCTGCTGCAGCGCTACGTCGTTCGAATCCTCCTCATGGTCCCCATCTACTCAATAGCGTCCTGGACAAGCATGGTCTCCCTCACAGCCGCCCAGTTTGTCGACCCTATCCGCGATATATACGAGGCTTTCACAATATACACCTTCTTTCAGCTCCTAATCAATTACCTTGGTGGCGAGAGATCCCTCATCGTCATGACACACGGTCGCGCCCCTGTACAACACCTCTGGCCGATGAATCATGTCCTGCCAAAAGTCGACATATCCGATCCCTACACGTTTCTCTCCATTAAACGTGGCATTCTGCAATATGCCTGGCTAAAGCCTATTCTCGCCATAGCAGCCATCGTTATGAAAGCCACGGGGACATACCAAGAAGGCTATATCGGGGCCAGCTCTGGCTACTTCTGGAGTGGCATTATTTACAACATCAGCGTCACTGTCAGTTTATATTCGCTCGGCCTTTTCTGGGTCTGCATGCACCAAGATCTGAAGCCATTCCGCCCGGTGCCCAAATTCCTCTCTATCAAGCTCATCATATTTGCTTCCTACTGGCAAGGGTTCTTCTTGTCCATTCTTGTCTGGCTCGGGGCTATACCGGATGATGTGCAGGGCTATACCCGCGATAACTTAGCTGCCGCTATCCAAGATTTCTTAATCTGTATGGAGATGCCTATTTTCGCCGTGGTGCACTGGCACGCTTTCTCGTGGTACGACTTTGCGGACAATAGCATCCTGTCTGCTCGTATGCCGCTCACAACGGCACTTCGCGACGCCTTCGGCCCCAAAGACCTTATTGAAGACTCAAAAGAAACGTTCAAGGGTGATAATTACGGCTATCGTATATTTGACTCTGGCGACAAGGTCATGGCCCATGCAGACTCGCGCTCGCGATTTGCCCGGCTCGATGAAGGGATGCGATACGAACGGGGTGGCAAGGGCAAGTATTGGCTCCCCAAGCCAGGGGCATCCTCTTCATCGCCACTCCTTGATAATGGTGAAGGCGGCTCGTCCTACCAAAATTCGCAGCGCGATGGCTCCATGGGCACATTTGACGAGCCTGAAATCGACCCAGACGAGGAGCGCATGTACGACCAAGCGCGTCAGCTGGAGTTTGGGGACTGGAATGTAAGTTCTCTGCCATGGTCTTCTTTGGAGGGGCAAGCAACTAATAGCCTTTCCAGTATCCTGTCATCACCGCGAATGAACCGCTGCGGAATCGATACGGCTTTTCCTTCAGCAGGAACGGGACATACTCACCTGCTTCTCGACTAGGCACACCGCAAAGGCGTAGTCCAGCTTCATCAGCGAAGCCAACTTCCACCAAAGCCAAAGCTGGTCCTCAAGAACCACCGGTCGTTGCCGTTAAGAAGAAGAAGAGGAAGCCGAAGCAGATCGTGGTCCAGCACCCTGAGCCCGAAGGAGAGGCACTTCTAGCAAGTGTCGCTACTGGCGTTGGGTCAGACGCATCTCAGACCCGCGACGGAGCAGCAAGCCCGCCGCCTGCGACTGCTCCGCACACAGACGATAAGGTTGCCTCTGCAGAAAATGAGGACGACGATAACTCACCAAAGTTGAACATACATGACAACGAGGAGTTCCGCAATGTATGGGGTAGCGGCAGCTAAGTGAAGATGAGGCGTGCAAAGCGTTTATCCTGGTGATCAGACGGGTTGTCGATTCCATTTCGCAGCATAGCGAGCTTACGTTTTTTTTTTTTTTTTTTTT
>LUFD01000772.1:12822-27030 GCA_003025255.1 Cordyceps pruinosa
TAATACACTGTTTGGCGATCAACTGCAACCGGAGACGCTGTGCTCGTGTTGTGAAACAAGGCACTTCAGCCCTGAGCCATGACTGGTGTCAGGGTAGTATTCGGGAAGCACGTTGACGTCGTAGCTCGCAGCCTTCTCCCGTTTTCCTGGGTTGCAGCAGAGCCGGGTTTTTTATGTCGCTATTGCGGCCTGAGACACCCTTGCCCGCTGAGTTATATTACGAAGGCTCCCCCGCATGCATCCACACCCAGCCGAGTTGCTCTTGGCACTCATACAGGTATGGATTATAGATTCGTCGTCGAAACCGTGGGCACGATGCCTGATTCTGGCAGTTCGCCGAGTCCCGAGGCTCTCCCTCTCCGCGACCCAGCGCCGAAGAAGAAGAAATGGACCACAAGAGCCAGGACAGGGTGCCTGACATGCCGGTATGCCCACCCAACTTGTCTAAATATCTTCAGGCGGTCCCGATTATTGTCGTTTTATTGTGTTGTTCTTAGTAGTGCTGTCAAACCGTTAAGTTCTAGCCGCATCTCAGTGCTCGCCGCGTCAAGTGCGATGAGGCCCGGCCGGCCTGTCGGCGCTGCACCGCCGGCCAGTTCATCTGTCGCGGGTATGAGCTTCCGCCACCCGGCGCCGGCGGAGCGCATGCGGCCGTCAGCGGCGTCGACATTGCCGCCGTGAGACGCACAGCTCAGCAGAAACCCAGGGTTGCCGCCGAGATCGAGCCGCCCAGCTGGGATTACCTGGAAGGGATCCGGTACTGTAAGCAAGTCCCAGACAACGCCTGGCACCGCCGCTCATACTCATCACTGCTGCTGTTGCAAAAACCGCAGATTTTGAAGTGGTCAGGCCGGGCCACGTATCGGTCACGGGGAAGCAGCAGTTCAACGACCCCCCCTTCCACCTACCGGGCTACAACCGAACGCTGTTTCTCGGCCAGATCGTCTGCGACCAAATCTCCAAGGCGTCCAAGTCCCGGGGCCGGATGCTCAAGACTGGCGAGGACCCGGCCTTTGAGCAGTCCTGGAACCGCTACTCGCGCAACATGGTCGACGCCATCGAGCTGGTCAACAAGAAGATCCAAGACGAGGCGCGTTACCCGGATGAGGCGCCGGCCTTTATGGCAATCCGGCACCTGCTTGTGCTGGACCTGTATCTTCGAAGGGTCCTGTGGCGGGCTCACCTGCGGGGTGTCATTGCTTACATTCAGCACCGGGGCGGCATCGACGAGGTCCTCAAGCTCAAAGACGGGCCCCGTTATCTGAACTTTGCAGTAGAGTACGAGATTGGCCTACACCGACCGGGGGCGCGACCAGAGACACTAACAGGCCTGAATCATGTAGGAACATTATCCATGCCAACACAACAAGCCCAGCAAAGCAGCAGCTAGAGGGCCTCGAAGCGTTGACGGACGAACAGCTGAAGGCGGCCCTCAGCGATGCCTGCTTCGCGCCCTGCCCCCTGGAACTCTACCCCCTCGTCGTCCACATCACGCGGCTGCGCGTCTCCGTCGCCCGCCACCAGCCGCCTCGCCCGGCCGCCCTCGCGCGCGCGGTGCAGGACATGTTCGGCGCGACGTGGCGCTTCGACCCGGACGAGTGGGCCGAGTCGGCGGCGTGGAAGGGCAACGTCGAGGTCGGGCGCGTCATGGGGCGCGTCTTCCCCGTCGCGATCCGCCTGTACGGCATCCAGACGCTGCCGCGGAGCGCCGTCGTGGCGTGGGCCGCGTCGTCGGCCGAGACCGCGGCGCGTTCGAGTCGCTCAGGGCACGGCATAGAGGGGAGCTGCTGGCGCTCGTGAGGGAGCGCTGGGACACGCTCAAGTACAAGACCGCCCTGGTGTGGCCGCTGTTGGTGGCGGGCGTGGCCGCGGCGGATGGCACGGCGGAGGACCGAAAGTTCGTTGAGGACTGCTTAGAAGCCATCTTGGCGATGCCCATAACGGCTTGTTCGTTTATGACGGTAGTGAACAAGCTTCGCTCGTTTTGGCGCTCTGGAAAGCTGGGATGGGAGGACTGCTGGGATGAGCCAGTCGTGGGTTCTGCCTGACGTCGACGAAGACGTGTCCCTTACTTATTTATTACACTCAGATTATTCAATGGAGAATTTGCGTCCATTACATTAGACCGGCAATGAGGCCTTCTGATTTGCTGTGCCCGAATCTGGTCTTCATGTGTTTCCCATTTTTGCCTCTAGCCGGGAATGATGACATAAGCCAGTCACGTCAAAGCTCTCCGCGCCTTTCGCACTTTCCCTTACTCACTTGCTCTCACAAGAAGGCTTTCGCTTTTTGATCACTCATGCTTCCAGGGCTCGGGGGGCGTTCACCAGTTGCCCACCGGGCCGCCTTGGGGCCTAGCACGAATTCGAGCGTGCCGCCGTGCGCGAAAATGTCGTGCCAGCTCAGCCATGTCTTGCTCCATTGCTCTCCGTTGACCTTGAGTGACTGGACCTGGTAGGCGTCTTCGGAACCACCCTGGGTCGTTACTTTCAGCGTTTTGCCACCGCCCAGCGAAATGGTCAGGTCGGAGAACCAGGGCGAGCCGATGAAAAAGGTCGTCTGTCCCGTCATCGGGTAGAGGCCAATCATGTTCCAGAGCAGCCAGGACTCCATCGCACCGGCGTCGCTGTTCCCGGGCAGGCCATCGCGGGTCGGGTGGTAGTAGGACTTCGCGATGAAGCGGCTGCGCTCGACGGCCAGGTCCTGACGGTTGACGAAGTTGTACAGGTAGGTCGTGGTGAAGCTTGGCTCGTTGCCGGGATTGAAAAGCGTGTGGCCGAATACGCCATTGCCCGAGAACACCCCCGGCTCGAAGGTCTTGTCAAGACGCTGAACAAAGGTTGCGTCGCCGTCGCAAAGCTCAATGAGCTTTGTCAAATCGTGATGCGCATTGAATGAGTATTCCCAGGGAAGCGCTTGATAATAATAATCACGCCAGTAACAGCCGCCGCAAGACAGGGGGTCTTGAGGTATGAACCCAGACGTGTTTCGTGGACCGACAAACCCGGTGAATCCCAGGGCCGTCATGTTGGTGTTCCAGTGATTGCGCCAGTTGTGAGAGCGGTCGAAGTACTTGTCGAACTCAGCGTCCTTCCCCAGACCTGCCGCGACACTGGCTAACGAAAAATCACCGACCGAACTAGACACTGTTACTATGGTGTTCCCGACAGCGAGCGAAACAACTTACTATTCCACGGCTCGACTGACGGATCTTGAAAACTTGGGGGTGATGTAACCGTATTTCAGCCAGTCCGGCAGAGCGCTGCGGCCTTCACGAGTAGACCCCGTAGGATCGCGTGAGTCGTTGTTGTTCGGAGGGACCTTTTCCGCATTCTTTACCATGGAGGCGAAGGCATCGTCCCAGTTGACTTTCCCCCTTACACCTTTGACGTAGGCGTCGGCGAATACATTGTCCGAGTTGGAGCCGCCCTGGACAGCGCCGTTGGAAAACGAGGATCGTGCGTCTGAAACCCAGCCAACGTTGCGCCAAATGTCAATCATGGATCGGAGGAGCTCTTCATAGTATGTGGGCTGGAGCACATGGAGAAGGCTCGTTGTGCACCGGTACTGCAGTAAACTGGTTAGCTTAGAGGGTCTAGATAGAGCGTTCGTCAGAAGTTTCCTTACAATATCCCAAAACGTGAAGATGTCGTCATAATATGGCTCGTCAGATTTCCACAGTGGATTTTCACCGGTCTTGTTCTGCGGGAGGAGGTGCATGAAGTACAAGGCGCTGTATAGCTGGTTGAGTTTTGTCGTGTTCTTGTCGGTTGTGATTACTTTGCTAAAAACCTCTTCATTCCAGACTTGTCGTGTTTGGGCTTGAATGTCCTGGATTTTGGAGCCACGCGGGATCTCTCTCGCGACACTATCGCAAGCCTGCTGGGTTGAAATGAAGGAGACTCCCACCCGAGACACCACAGAAGTTTGGTTAAACGTGAAGAGCGCTCCCACACGAGGAGCCTGGATTGTATCTTCTCGTACACGGTTTTCCCCTTCTGAGCTACGAAAGACTTTGTGCGTGGCCGGCGCATCAAAATGGCCGCGAAAATACACCGTCCATGAGGCAGCTCTGTTCCATCCCTGCTTAAAGTCAGCATCTGTATCTCGGAAGAGAACCACAAATGCCTACATTATCATATGTTCCCGATCCAGTGTAGTACAAGAAACCCGGCTTATTAGGCTCATCGAAGACTGTGATGTTCCCTCGCAGATAGTGCTGGCCAAGTCCTTGTCCACGGTATGACGACAGGACATGAGAGACGTCGACCCAGATATTCAGGCGCTTGTCAGTCTTGGGGAACGTGTATTGCAGTAGCCCAGCTTTTGTGGTTGCTGCTAGTTCGACTGTAGTACCCGACCCAAGTTTTGCCCTGTAGTATCCGACTTCTGTGTAGTCGGGCTCTGCGCGGGTATCGTTGGTGTTTTGGACGAGAGGATTCTCGACGTCAGCTACCACAGGCATTTGCGACACAACTCCGTATTTTGGAGCACCACCGGTGCCGCTCTCATGTAGCATGGAGAATCCAGTGAAATTACCATTGCCAAGGTAGCCGGAGTAGGCATCGGTCCCGGAATAAAGATCTGGGCCGAGCTTGACAATACCGAGCGGGCGTGAAACACCAGGAAACGTGTTCCCTCCTCCAATTGACCCAGTCTGGAAGCTTTATTAGCATGTCAAGTATAGCAACTCGTGCTCTCAGGCATAGAGAAACAAATACATCTGTCAACGCGAATCGCGACAAGTCGGCATCCACAGCAGGTGCGGCGACCGCGATCGCCACCACCGCAAGCAGCAAAACAGGCTTCATAACGTTTTGCAACGAATGCACTTTTCTAACCAAATTTCCGCCATCCAATACCATGTTATGAGGGAAATCACCTGTCAGACGGGATGGAGAGGTTCTATGCTGGGCAGCCCGCCATTCCACGAATGCGGAGCTAAGCAAACAACGCGCTGTTGAGGATCGTCTGATGCACGCCGTCAGCACGCACCTGTGAGTGGACGAGAGAACCCGGGCGATTCCTTGCCGCGGGTATTACGCAGATGATTATCGGGACCAATCGCGTGAAACGGCTCGGCGAACAGGCGCCCCTCCAGGCTATGGCAGAAAGCACGGTCAAAGATTGTCTCTTCGGAACAGCGAAGAGCCATCTCAATAATAGGTCTAGCGCAGATAGTACAACAAAGAAATAAGACTTCACCAACAGGCCCTCAGCAATCTTGACCGAGGCGTGCTAGCGACTCATCGAGCTTTGCCCAGGCCTTATCAGAAACTGTCGCCATAAGCCAGTAATTGTCACTGTGATCTTTGCCAATAATGTAAAAGTTATCAGTCGCCGTAATATGACCGTCGACAACCAGATGCAGGTAGTTGACCATGGTTCCCTCAGGATTTCGCCTCTTACCGTCATCTTGGCCCCGTCGGATGACCGCGGCGCCGAAGTCTGCCGTCTGCATATACGAGGCCTTGGTCAGGTTGTTGGTGAAGATGACGCGCGAGTGCGGCGTCTCTAGAAACTCGAGTTTAGGGCGCTTTTTATTCCGTAGGCTCCCCCTCACGCGTCTCAAAAGGAGCGTCATCTGTTCCTCCGACGTCTGCGCCACCACTTGCCGCCTGCTTTCCGCGGCAATTTCCCCAACAGATGCGCTTGAGACAGCCGAGGCAAGATGGCAAAACGCCGTGCTGACGATATTTTGAAGATAAACACCGCCACTGCTGGCAAGGCATTGCAGCCTTCCTCGCCCGTTCACCAGGTGCATGACAGTGACGGGGTGCGGCCGAGCCTCTGCGGCCGTGATTGCTTGTACGGCCCATGCCGAAATTGCGTCACCTTCGGTGATGAAGGTATCTCCGGAGCGCTTCTTCGCTTCGATATTGATCTGATCTGCAGCCGACCGGGGCAGAAAAATCATGCGAGTGTCTCGTGGTCTGTAGAACAGTCTGTGCCATAGAAAGAGGGCGATGAAGAGTAACAAATTTAAGCCGCTCACCAGCTTGGGGCCGACAAATGTAGCTGGAGCAGACTCTGTGTCCGCGTCAAGTGCATCAAGGACATCCTTCTTGGCTCCTAGAACGGGAGGTATCTCGTCATCCCTTCCGGCTAGCTTCAGCGACCAGCCATGCAATAAATGGGTGAGTCCGACACCATCAAACAGCGTATGCGGCCAGACAAGTGAAACCAGGGTGGCGTCCTTGAACGATGTGGTAAGCAAGGCGATCTGCGGTGCCTGCTTCGCCACGAAGCTTTTCATGTTTGTGGGGAAGCCATTCGGTACAGAAAAACTTCGAAAGTCCATGTTTCCAGAGATGGAGCGAGTGTATGGGGAGTTGCGAGCCTCAGGGAGGTGCTTGGCCAAGCTGTGGTCGCTTATGCTCATGCTTGCGAAGTCTTGCTTGGTGAACGCGATAGCAGGCTGGTCGTCAGTAAAGCGTCGCGGAACGCGCAACTCCAACCCTCCCGCAGGCTGCTATGGCATTAGCATGGATTCAGCACGGAAAATTCAAGTGACGGACTGTTCTGTGAAGGCGGCCACCAAGCTTTCGCCAATCGCCATGTTCAAGCAGCCGCGCCAGCGCGAGATGCAGTTTATCCACGTCCAAGACATCATTGAATCTGAAAAGCCAAGAGACAAACTTTTCGTTCATCGAGGCGGCATCTCCCAAATGCACTGGGTAGACATCGTACTGGACCTCGGGCGGCGGAGTCATGGCAGTGTAGATTGCGTGACGATGGAAGCCGATTGTAGGCGGTGGACAGACAAACTGCCCTGGCGATGTTTGGGGGAGATTGGGAAGATATACTGCAGAAACTGCCCCTTTATTAAGTGAAAGTTGGCACTAACTGGCTCTAGGTAGTGATGCCCAATTAATATCTCGGTTATTAGTGAACCATGTCCGTGCGACAAACTTTCCTGATGAATACTAAAGACGGAGTGCGCACAGTCTCAATGAAATCGACGTAACAGAAGTCTTTCTTTGCCAGGTGTATCTACTAGCCTATTGATTTCGGGTGCTCACAATATCGTGGCTCGGAGACGCGGTAATTCGGTTCTTTACAATGACCCCTGCCCCGACCCAGAATCATATCTATTATTAGTGTCTCACCTTCACCTTGGCTCGGTTCTCTTCTTGCGGCATCGACGGGTGGGCGCATAGTGCTGAATAGTAAAGTGAGCCATAATCACATGCCATGACTGCAGTATGAAGTAGCGGGAACATATTTTATATTGCAATAAGCACTTCAACCATCTCTCCCTCCAGTATGGTGCAACTTAGTTGAGTAGCATTCGAGTTCTAATTCAGTGGCAACCAGCACACCAGGCAACCGTGCTGTCACCACAGATACAGCACCAGGTTGTGCAGTCCTCAATCCCATCGCGCATCTCAATCGTAAAAGCACGCCGACTCTTCAGGCTGGACGTCATAGGCTGCGCAGCGACGAGGCCCGCAAGGACAGCGACGAGAGTAACGGACAGTTGCATCGTGTCTAATGAGGAGTCGGCGTTATTATTTCATATAAACCAAAGTTGTAAAATTGCTTACTATCTCTTGCTTGAAAACAAAAATATATTATGAAGAGGGTGCTCGTTGGGAGGTGGAGTGGCTTGATGATGGTTCCGAGATAGCTCTTCCGGTCAACTTGTCTGGCCATTTATATGTCTACGAGAACCGGGATTGGGTGTCATTTGCGAAGTTCCGTTTGCGAAGATCTACGTTTCCTATTTTCAATTCAGGAAAGAAGAGAATGCACGAAATATGAGTAAGCGCTGAGCTGACAGACGCCGTAGGAGACTGCTCTCATGATCGCAGGCCACACAACACAGCGCTGATCGGCACTAAATAAACTTAGCTCTTATCGGAGTTGGGACGGCATTTCTGTCTGGGGCAGCTCATAGGTCTGAGATTGTCCAAGGCAGTGTTATTCCCGTCACCTAGACATGCTTGCCCAACCTAGCCTTCGCAAACTTTGAAAGTGCTAGTTCTCTCTCTAAAACGCCTGGGCTAAGGTTCTGCCAGAGGGGCCGCTTACAAGGCAGTGAAGCTGATGAAGGCCGATAAAACCCACCCGCTGCGGACATCATCTTGCGACACTACGCCACTGATGTATGCCGGCGGAAATTGAACTTGATACTCCTTGCTATCTTCATCTGCCACATAGTAGCCGCGGCTGACTGGAGCGCTTATCAGCTTTATCGGGTCAGGATACTTCAGGTGTTCATACTGGGATATAGCTGTTGCCAGTGCTCAGGGATGGTAGTGTAGTAAGGAGTGGCGTTTCTACGACCTTAAGAATAGTTAGTTTACTATAGATCTAAAGGACTAGGACTAGCTAGAGGATCTTAATAAGAACTATCCCTAACTTAAGGCGTCTCTACCTACTAAATAAGATATACCTAAATTAGACTAGAAAAAGCTTCCTAACTTGACTAAGCCTAAGATTACCCACTATATAGAAATGGAATAGGCACTAATAAGCCGTAGTAATGTGCCTATAATTCCTGACTTAAAGGCTAGGGAAAGGAAGAGGTCATTTAGCCGAACTAGCAGTACTTAAGTCGAGAAACTCGAGGTTGTTATCCTCTAAGACGAGCTTTCGGAACTTGTTGCAGATCTTGAGAATGGCACGATGTAAGGATTCCAGTGTTAAAGCAGGTGGGTGTAGTGTAAGTGTAATTGCAGTGGTAAGAGCAGAATAAGTAGGGCCTCTACTAATTCATCTTCCAGTAGTAGCTAGCCCTGGGGATGTTTAGGGGAGATAGGAAGGATATACTACAGAGGCTGCTAATCACATATACGCCCTTTTAGTAGAAATTCGCACTACCGGCTCTTAGTAGTGGCCTAATCAATGTCTCGGTTATACAGTCATTAGTGAACCATGTCCGCGCAACCAACTTTCCTCAATACTCCAGCCTGTTAGTGCCTTGTTCAGAGCTAGCCGCAGCATCCAGGTATTAGAAAGAGTACTATAGGTATTGCTAGCGGTACAGCATCTTTTTGCTAGCAGCACAGCATGTACTTAATTTTGGTAGTAACTTACATATAAACTAATGTATCTTGAAAAATAGCCGTCTTCCTTTTCTACTAGCACTCCTACTTACACTCTCGTCACCGCCGCCGCTAAGCCTCTTGCAGCCTCTTAATTCGCTAGCTTATTTGCTAGCTAATTTTCTAGCTAATTTATAAAAAAAGAAGACGTATTTTTAAACATAGTCTATTAGAATGAAGCTTCTTCTGCGGCGAACTTTTTAGGTACTTTAATTTGCATGTGGAGTCTCATAGAATTAGAGGTATCCATGCTGTGCTGCTAGCAAAAAGATGCTGTGCTGCTAGCAATACTCATTAGAAAAGAACCTGAAAGAGGCATGAATAAGAGGCAGAAAATTAAGCAGTGACAGGATGCCTCCAGTCCAGTGATGCGAAGGTCTGGTAGGAAAGCCTGAGTATCAGCGTCCTCATTATTAAAAGCTAGGAGAGCTCTCCTAGTAGCCCGAAATGGACGCGTTCATTGCGGCTGTGTAGTTGTGTGAAATGCGGAAAAGGCTCCATTGGTATCTTACTGGATTTAAAGGTATTGCTGTTATCCTCGATATATTATACCGCCTAGTACGCGTTGTTTAATGCGCCGACAATCACTCTTGGGCTGGTCCCCTAGTTGTCCCGTCCTGGTTTCGTTCAAAAATCTTGGTTACATTGTACTGCTGCCATTCCACCTATTGTTTTCTCAATCTTTTCCACAACTTGTTCAAGCCTTTTCGTTTTGTTTCTTCTGATTTGGCTGTCAACATTCTTTCGTCACACTCCTCAGTGACTTCACGCTTCAACGAGCTGCCGTCCTGGGAGAGCTCCTGAGCACTCTGCCCCGCTAACGAGCGGAAAACGCCCGAGTATCCTTGGCCCCTGAGAGCGAGTCTTATCTGTTGATCGATCTCTTCCCTGGGCGGCGGCTTCTTATACCCGAATCGTCCAAGTCGCTGTAATATTGCGTCATCCGAAATAAATCCCTCCCATGTCCTGCGTCCAGTGGGAAGCAGGTTGGGATTTGCGCCGTTTTCCAAGAGGAGGTCCAGCATAGCCATATGGCTATTTTTCGCGGCATAGTATAGCGCACTCCGTCTGCCAGAATTTGTGCCATTGACGTCGTCTCCCCGCTGTAGAAGAAATCCAGCTAAAGCGACGTTGCCGCATTGAGCAGCCCACCGAAGTCTGGTGACAGCTCTACAACAGCGTGATTTGCGGAAGGCCAAGTCGCCAATTTTCTTATAGAAATGGCTATCAAGTTCGAAGCTCAACCAATCTTCTGCGGTGAGGCCACGCTCGTCGCCTTGAAGGCGGATCTTCGACACACGGGGGTGCTCGAGCAAAGCTTTGACAGTATCCAAATGCCTTCCATAAACTGCGAGATGGAGCACCGACCAGCCATGATTGTCCTTGAAGAAGTCATCTGTCCGATCCCGCCCCGTGTCTGCGGCCAGAAGAAACCGTACCACGTCCGAATGACCCATGAAGGCGGCGTGATGAAGTGGAATCCAGCCATGACATGTTGATGCACCAGGATCTGTTGACTTATGGAGGAACATGAGCCAATGGGGAACCAGCTTCACCGTGCTAAGATTTCCTCCATTCGCAGCACAATGAAGCAGCCCAGTGCCGTAGAAGCTGGCCGTGGTAATTCGAGCGCCGCCTTCGAACAAGACCGTGCACATCTCCCGAGAGCCTTCCTCAGCTGCTCGGTGTATAGACAACCATCCATCACGATCACGACAATGCACATCCGCGCCGCGATCAAGTAGCAGTCGAACAATGGATAAATCTGTACAAGCTGACGCTTCGTCTAAGGGCATCGATTGTGGGTTGTGTGTCCCAGGCGTGAGATTCGATGTGTGCTCAAGCAGGAACTCGACGATAGAGAAATGGCCGAGGCAGGCCGCCCAAGCCAACGCAGATCTTCCATTTGCGCTCGGGGGATTTGCGTCAACGCCAAGAGCCATGAGAGCTTCAATTGTGCTGAGCTGACCCGCAATGATAGCCCAGAGGTATGGAGACAGCCCATATCTGTCCTGGGTCTCAACAAAAGCCCCATGGTCCACCAAGATGGTTATTCCTTCGTTAAACCCTTTCTTCGCAGCGTAATGAAGAGGGGTCTGGCCAAAATTGTCTTTGAGACTGGTGATGTCTCGGGTCTCATAGTCCAATAACAATTTCAGCCCTTCCGAATACCTATGTTCTGACGCAAAATGCACTGCTGTTTTCCCGTCATGCGTTGTACTGCGTAAATTGGCACCACGATCTATCAGTGACTTGATCATAGCAATGTTCCCATCACACACCGCGTGATGGAGCCGTGTCATCCCAGACTCATCCCTGTCCTCCAAATCGAGAGCTTTCACAGAGGATGTAATACGCTCTTCAGAAGACTTTGTCATTTCATCATTCGCTTCAGGCACGAAGTCGAAAGCTTCATCATCCAGTACACTGTACATGGAATCTCGCAGCTTTGCAACGCCTTCAGCCTCTGATACCAAGTCGCTAGATATGTCTTCTGAATCGTCGTCATCGTCGCAAGGCAGCTTCTGCAGTGCGAGCGAGGATATCTCCTTCAAATGGGTGGCAACATGTACCTGCAGAGCTTCGCTTGAGAAGACAGTGCTCGGATCGATCTTCTCAGGGGCTGCAAAATCATCGCCGAAGGGGCATTCGGCAATTTTCTGTAAGCCTGGCCTTCGGGCTGCGCTGCTCAGGGTCCCTATGTGCGCCTGGGGTACATCATGCACTGTACGGGAGTGCTCCTGAAACTCGAGCTCCTGCTGAAAGACGACGGGTTCATGCGATGGAGCGCGACACTCCCATACATTCCCGTGGGCATTTTCCATGTGGCTCAACCACGCAGTTGACGTGTCAAATGTTAAAGAGCTTGGCGTTGGGGCGTCTGAGTCAGTACAATGACCAATAATGCAGACGAATGGCTCTAAATCTCGAAGAAGGTGGTTGCCAAGGCAAAATAAGCGTTTCTTGCTAGAGGAAATGAATAGGAAAGCGGTACTCACCGCCAGAGCTCAGGCTTCACAGCGCCGTTGAAGTCAAGAATCACGCCGCAGTACGGACACTCGCTTGTATTTGGCGCAGTAGGGAGAGATAATTTGCAGTTCACTGCGACAGACTTGGCGCGGGGGACGTCTGTCATGGTGTTGTTGTAAACTGCACGGACCGCGGCCTGTTGAGCCGTTGTTGCATGGGTTGTAGGTGCTGGTGGGCCACAAGACGGCGTCTGAATCCTGTGACAAGGTCCTAACTTCGGCGACGTGTCGGAAGAAAAATGCACAACTGGCGCCCGATGTGTTATCTTGGGTGGTTGAACTTCAACTGCGCCTGTTGGCGGAAGTTGGGCGCTCAAAGCGGCTCGCTTGCGATGCGCCCTCTGATAACACAGCCGTCGAAGTCTCAGCGCATTTGCCTCAACCAACGCAGAACAGAGGGCCTCTGTCGCGTGAGGGAACCGGAAGCGAATATAACATTCTGTGTAAAGACGCAACTCTTGGATCGCGTTATTTGTCTTTTCGTCGGCTTCATATCTGGCTATCTTTTTCGCTCGTGCAATCTTAGCGGATCGCCGAACTGCGTTGGATAAAAGGCAGAGCTGTGACACAGTTCCACCAATGGTGTAGGTGATCAAGGAAACATTACTTTCGCTTCCTTCGCTTTGATCTCCTTGATCTCCTTCACCATCGGTCTCGCTTGAATAATCGAAAGCTTTAATAGCGTCTGCACGGCATGATGTTGATGTAAGCCGCTTCTGAACTGTCGGTGTTCTCGCTAACTCCTCGCTAGGCATCACTGACGTGCGCATGTCAATCAGCAGAATCCAACCCTCGCGGGCCCGGGAAGAGACTTACAAAATGTCAGAGTATTGAGAATAACGTCCAAGAGCTGGTGTAGAATGTCTACTACTATGGGGCTGTATCTGAGCCGATAGTCCAATGAGACATTGGGGGGGCCAAAAACATCCACGTTCGACGCCCATAGAGTAAAACGTGCCATTTGATCGTCGAGAACTGTTGGATCGTGTGTGATTTGCGGAGCGGCCATACATTCTCGAAATGCTTGGCAGCATCGCAGCGCGTGCTGGGCTATGGTCAAGCCTGTATCGTCCTGGAGAAAGACGTCGTCGGCGGGATTCGGCGTCGTGGCGTCTAGCATTTCGTGACCACAGATATCGGTGATGACCAGCGCGCAGCCACGTCAAGAAAGGAAGAGAAAGAAAGCACGATTAACGATGCTTTAGCTTCAGGTATGTATGGAAGTGGAAGTACCGGTGAAGTACAGCAAGATACGTCAAGGATCTGGAGGAATGCATGTTATGGGTGGGCAGAGAAATGCTCAGCTCTGTTCCTGCCGGCCTCGGCGCCTTGGGGCACAGGTCGGTCAAGCCGCCCTGCACAACGGCTGACACGGCCTCTATGGTGTGACGAAAGCGCTCACGTGAAGCCTCTCTAGCCACAACTATCGGGTCGAACTACTGCTGGAATGCCGGATATAAAATATAGAGACTTCTAAGGGGCAATCAAGCCTTGCATTCTTTAGTTGTCGCTTGTGCTGCGGCCATGGACGGCTGCTGCACTTGACGTCTGGCTCTTGCAAGAAGCTGAGTCGCCTCCTCGATAATGCGAGCTGTCATTCTAGACTATTCTGCAAAATGCAGTATACTGTGTACCAACACGGGCTGACTTCCTGCCGAGACAATCAGCCACCGCGGAGCCAGTGGGCTCGCAGCTGCAGAAATGAGACAAGACTCCTGAAGCCAGAAGAGTTCGATACCTTGGGGGTTTTGCTCGTATGAACATACTACATAGTTAAGAGTAACGCGAGTGTCTCGAGTGAGCCGGATTGAATGCTTGGCTAGGTCGAGCTGTCTCATCCACTTCACCCTCATCACTTCGATTGAAATCACGATGCCACTGATTGGGCGACGAAAGTGCTTCCATAGCGATAGAATGAATACTCTCTTCTTTATCTCCAATGTAATTGGCCTGCTTATCAGCATAGGGGAGACGAGGACCTAACACCCTGCCTGACTCCACATCTGCGTACTGCCCTGACAAACATTCAGACGCGCTGACAGGATAGGATGTACTTGCATAGCGTCGGCACGCGTATAAGCCGAATATAGATCAGGCTGGCGGGCAGAGGGGGGTCGAGCAGGGGGGGG
>LUFD01000773.1:0-11467 GCA_003025255.1 Cordyceps pruinosa
GAGGGGGAGGGGGTGGGAGGGGTGGGCTGCCAGCGCCGCGATGCCTCCGGGGCGGCGCCGCTGGTGCTGGTGCGGATCGCCGTGCTGGACATGGTGATGGGAAGCGCGTTCGACTATGTGTATGCGTGCTTCTCTTGTCACGGGCGGGCGGATGGGCGGACTGGACGCGGGGGAGTGAGAGAGGGCGAGAGAGAGAGACGGGATGGGGGCTAGGCGAATATATATAGCTTCATGGCACGGAGAGGGCGGAGGACCCGTCAATGCCTTTCTTTCCGGAGAGGTTTCGCAGCGAGCCCGGGGGGTCCTTAAAATCTGGGGAAGCCGGCGGGTGAGTGGCTCCGGCGCCCCGGCTCCGGGGTAAAACTAACTTTGAAGCGAGTAGCGCGGCCAGTGGCGAATGCCACCGCCCGATTTCCTTTTCCACGAGAAGAAGCACCTGATAATACCGCTGAAATAGAGAAAAAGAACAGTTGAGCTTTCTTTTCGTCCTTTTCTTTCTGCTCACAGACCTCTCGGAGAAGAACCTTGGAGTACACGACTTACACGGCACAGCCTGGGCCGGGAGCGCCGGCTGCCGCACGGGGCGGGGTGTGGGCATGCATTTTTTTGCCCACAGGCCGGCTAGTCCATACGAGCGCGCCACTCAGCGACTACAGGATGGCTCGCCGGCCGCAGGTGGGCTGATGGCCCAGCTGCGCGCGGGGGATCGGGGCCTGGCCCCGTCCCGTCGTTCTGCGGCAGGGGATCGGAGTCGCGGGGCAACAACGTCGATGTCGAGATGCCCGCTCGATGCGTAGGCTTTTTGATCGAGAACGATGGCAGGAACGAAAATCACATGGGCGCACATACTGCGTGGCTTCTCGACGGGGACGGCCGGAGATGCCGAGGGGGTTTCATGTGATGTCGCGACGAGACGGGGAGTCTGCGCGGCAGATGAGCTCATGGCCATTGACCAGATGCGGCCGTCGGCAGCAGTACAATGATATGAAGCAATCGCGTCTGCGAGAGGCTGATTGGATGACAAGGCGACGCACCTGGCAATTGCGTACGGCGTCTTTCCTCTCTGTAGAGTATTGCCGTCACTCCGTGGACACTCATGTATTGATGCAATATGACTTTCTGGAAGTAAGTAGCGAATCTCTGCCAAGAATTCGTGCCTTTTGCTTCCAAGTCGGCGACACCCTTCCTCCCTCCTCAACCCTGTACAGCGTGAGCAGCCGCCCTACATTTGACACAAGCACAACCCCCCCCGGAAGGCATCCACGATGCGAGAGGAGCTTGCGTCAGTTCTTTACCGTGACAAGCACGCGTCTCTGTATAGAGGATCAAGGGGCCAGTACCGGAGGCTTGCCGTGGCCGACGGTACTCTTGGTGGCCTTGGCGGGCGCGGGTCTGATCGCGTTGACTACCGTGTGATTCGAGGGGCGTTGTCTGCCGACGTGGGATGGTATGACCATAACGGAGAATGAAGCGTGGAGGGGGCAACAGACACGACAGCGGCGCGAGGGGAGGATATCCCGGCGACGGTGAGCGTTGCACGATATGGTATTCGTGCGTCGGGATGACGGCCGCGTCTTCACGCACATGGCAGGAAACTACATTGCCAGTGGCTGGTTTCCCGCACGGTTTTGCGCGGCCGTGGAGTCGAAGATGCCGCCAGACACAAGCAAAGTAATAGCCCAGTGACGCAGTTGTTCCGCTAGGAGCGAGAAGAGCTCCCCGTGAGGTTTTGGGGATTGCGGTGCGGCGCGGTCACAACCGCTGGCCGGTCTCTGAAGGCGAGGCACCCTCTCCTGGTTTTTGAGTAGTACTGTGCCCCAACTACATAACGATATCTAGCTAGTAAATCGACACTGGTAAAAAAAGCAAGCCCTCGGTCTCAGGTGGCCTGCGTATACGTTGCCTGTCCAAGCTGCACATGTTGACGTATTGCACCGATGAAGAGAAAACACGGGGCAGAAGGGGAAATCATCTACACTTCAAAAGGGCTTGCGTGAATGTACACTCAATTGACACTGATCGCTCTTCTGAGCCGTCTACAGTCTACCAGTAGAGCCCAATCCGCTCACCCATTGACCGACGCCGGTCGAAGAACGGACTCAGCAACCAACCGCTCATCACCATCGCCGCAGCGTGTGCAGCTTTACCACAATGGGCCGAGCACCTGAGTTTGCGTCCGGCAGCGTCGCTTGATGGAGCTCTGAAGTGTGTCGTCGGACTTTTTGAAATCCTTGCCGATTCTGCCCAGCACCGCATCATCCAGCCCCCTGCGAATCGTGGATGCCTTGGCGTAGTCCTCCGCGGAGCGGCCTCCCCCTGCCGCCCGGACCGCCCAGGAGCAGGGCCAGGATCTCGACCGGCGCCGCGTCGGGCTCGGAGACGATGCCGTTGATCGCCAGGCCCCCGCCGCCCAGGGCGCGCCGATCATCCCGAAGACGCCGTCGAGGACCTCGAGCTCGGGCGCCAGCTCGTCCAGGAAGGGCAGGAAGGCAAACACGATGCCGGGAATCTCCAGGACCAGCTTGACCTCCTTGTCCCGCGCCTCCTGCTCGCCGAGCCTCTCCACCGCGGCCATGGCGGCCACGGACTGCCGCACCATGAAGACGGGCATCGAGAACGACTGGAGCAGGTCGTCCACGGGCCCGTCCCACTGGCCCAGGTTGACGTCGACCTGCCGCAAGAGGAGGGTGTCCCTGGGGCGGAGGATCTGGGGCATGGCCTTGAAGATCACGTCCTTGGGGTTCGCGACGTGGATTTCCTTCTTGTCCGCCGGCACTGGGCGATTGACCCATTCGTAGTCGGTGGCCTCGGGGCACAGGCCGTAGCGGCACTTTGGGAACTGCGGCGACTTTTCAGACTTTTTGCCGAATGCCACCCAGCTGCTGTTGATGCCGTACGCTTTTTCCAGCTCGTTGAAGAAGCCGTCCCTGTCCTTGAGCGTGTACGTCATTGTGTAGCGCGGGACGTCGGTGAGCTGCTCATACGTGAAGGGGCACTGTTGTGTCGGTGGTCCGCCGCATCCTTTGCAGGTACAGTCGAAGTACTTGTTCCCTGGACCGCCGTTGATCTGCCCGCGCTTCGAATCGGCCATGCAGACGTCAAGCACCGGCCCTACCACCTCTTGGGTATGCTGGACATAATCGCCAAAGTATCTGTTGGGCTGTTGGCGTCCACTCGTAGTGATTGGCCAACCAGGGGTGCCGGACACTATAAACGATGCTGATAACGGAGTCACTCCAACAAGATAGAAGGCGAACCACCTGACTATCAGTAGCGAATTTATCAGTATAGTTAGCCTTTGAATGTCCTCTGTGGCTTTGCTTTTGCGGAGTTGACTGGTCCTGGAAATTGCAATTCCGAGTTCAGTCGTTGCGGCTCGTACGGCGGAGCACCTGCCAAAGATATGGTACACATTCGGCGATCCACTTTTTTTGTTTGCTCCCAGGTCCAGGAAGGGGCCGCGCGTTGTTCTTGTTCATGAGCCTCTTGGCTTATCTCTTGGAGATATCCGTGACATCGCCGGAGGGAAGCTGCCCGACAATCTCTTGAAGCCCATGATTCATGGCATACTTCTCGGACTCGACTTCCTTCACTCGGTTGGCCATGTCGTCCACACAGGTGTGCCATTCGATATGCTCACGGCATTGATGTTTGCTTACATCGGAGTCCAGGCATCCAAGAAGGCAACATAATGCTATCAATAACAGACGAGACGTTTTTCGATGAAGTGGTCGCCTCGGAATGGGAGTCGCCATCGGCCCGCAAGGTTGATGGAGACCGATGAATTTACGCCGCAACCGGTCTCGAAATACCAGACGATCCCGGCATTCCCATCATTGCGGACTTTGGAGATGCTAGGAAGAGAATCTAGAGGGAGACGAAAAGACGGGATTTCTGAGCTTCCCGAGAAAAATGCTTCAATGGAGGCCAGAAGACCGAGCGTCAGCCGTCGACTTGATCAAGGACCCGTGGTTGCTACGGATGTAATGGCCCTGATGGAGAACCACAAGGACAAGCACCACGCCGACGATCACGTCCACGATCAGTGTTGTCGCTTTTAGATAGAGCCACAGGATGTTTATAATGCGAGAACTTTCCAATACGAACCAATTTTTTTCTCGGAAAACCTCGACTTAAGTTGCTCGAAAACCGCAGATGCACACCCATTCGCGATCGAGGCACAGAAACAGATCTGAGGCGAGAAGAATTTACCAACAGTCCCCCGGTTTCAACATACACTCGCCTAATCTGGAGCATGGGTTGCAGAAGCATAGTGCAGCGCGATGCGATTTAGATAATAATTACATTGGCGAATGTGAGATGCTGTGTCTGCCAAGTAGCCTCATGCTGCGACAGAGGGTATATACCAGCACTACTGCCAGCGTGGCTAGCATTGTTCAACCACTATCCAGTTGAATTGGTTGTAGTCAGATAGATTAAAATAAAAAGAAACCTTTCTTTTAAAAGAAAAAAAAATTAATCAAGGTTTGATGTATTGGAGAATTCGTCTATCTCGTCTCAAGCGTAATATGGAATCAAGTGTGGCTGACAAACATGTGGCGCAAGCTCGTAACGCAAATGTGGCGCTCCACAGACCAGAGCTTCCCTCCAAACTTTCCCCATACAACAACTCATCGACGACAGGTTTCTCGATCAAACACTCGTCAAAGATAGCGCAGAACGCACCCCGCGACACAAACAATTCGACTGCAGCCAGATTATTCTCCACCGCCACCCATATCATCGCCCGCCTCACGGCCGAAGCCTTCACCGCACCACGCCGCGGCGCGCGCGCCACACAACCATGGCGACCGAAACGACCACGGCAGCGACCGTCTCCGGCGGCCCTGCGGCGACGGTGCTGAACCACTCGGCGAAGCCGTACACCTTCAACTTCTCGCGGTTCCTACGGGAGACGTACCAGGTCGGGCTGCCCGCGGACCGGCCGGTGTGCCGGGCGTACCAGACGGGCAGCTGCCCGAACGGGACGCGGTGCACGGAGCGGCACGTGGCGGCCGCGGCCGACGGCAAGGCGTCGTCGGGCGGCGCGGCGCACCACCCGACGGGCGGGCTCAACTCGCTCGTGTGCAAGCACTGGCTGCGCGGGCTGTGCAAGAAGGGCGTGCCGTGCGAGTTCCTGCACGAGTACAACCTGCGGCGCATGCCCGAGTGCAACTTCTTCATGCGCAACGGCTACTGCTCCAACGGCGAGGAGTGCCTGTACCTGCACGTCGACCCGCTGTCGCGGCTGCCGCCGTGCCCGCACTACGACATGGGCTTCTGCCCGCTCGGCCCCGCGTGCGCCAAGAAGCACGTCCGCCGCCGCCCCTGCCCGCTCTACCTCGCCGGCTTCTGCCCCGACGGGCCCGACTGCCGCCGCGGCGCGCACCCCAAGTGGCGCGACGCGCTCGAGCCCCCGACCGCCAAGCCCCCGCCCAAGACCGAGGAGGAGGCCAGGGCCGAGATGGAGCTGCTGCAGCAGCAGCACCAGGCCGCGCGCGGCAACTACGACGACGGGGACAAGGAGGACCGCTTCGGGGGCGGCCGCCACGGGGGGCGGGGCGGCGCGAGGGGCGGCTGGAGAGGCGCGGGCGGCGGCGGTGGTGGTGGCCGTGGGCGCTTCAGAGGGAGAGGAGGGTTTTAGGTCCGAAATGTGATCATTGTACAACTATGAGGGTGTTTGGATCAAGGGGGGAAGGGGCATTACGGATTATGATACCCGCAGGGGGATACACAACAGGCAGATCAGGCCCTGTAAAGACAGTTATATATAGCGTTGATAGCAATATCATTATTGGGATTTTGAAATTTCTCATATATGCACAGTGGAGTCGTGACGTCGTCTATCTAACAATTAGTAGCTTGCAGGTCTATCCTACTTTATACACGGCAACGTGTGCCTAGATCTGGCGTTGTTCACATTCCTTACGCGGGCGGCTCTTTCGTGGGTGTCCAGAGATGACTGTCCTTGTCCGACGTCCACGCGTTAATCTCCGAGGGCACCGCGATGAATTCATTGCTCGCGTTGTCGCCATCTTCGCTGGGCGTGCGGGAGGACCCTTCCTCGCTGGCCTTCCAGGTCGACAGCTCGTCTACGCGGCGAATGCCCATGAGCCACGACACCAGCCCGCGCGGGGCCCAGCGACCGACAAAGCCATAGACGCTGGATCCGAGGCCGATGCGCACCGTGTCGCTCGTGATGGAGCCGTCAATGACGTCAAACACGGAGTTGTGCAGGCGGCGCAGCGAGCTTCCCTTGAAGCCGCGGATGCGCGCGCCAGAGATGGCAGAGCTCGTCTGCGCAACAAAGTTGCGGGCATAGACATGTCTGGCGCCGTCAGGCCAGACGAGTGTCTCCTGCGGCTGGCCGGTCGTGTGTTGGCCTTGGCCGATGGCCAGGTTTCGGGCGGGGACGAAGCCGGCAAAGTCAAAGGTTCCGAGCTGCATATGCGTCACAGGGATGTCCAGAGGCCGCAACTCGGCAGTCAGGACCTCGGTAAAGGCTGAAAGCGCAGAGCAGACAGTGGCTTCGGGGGCGTGGAACGGAGGGTTGATGGAGGAGATGATGGACGGCGTCAGGACCATAACCTTTGGCGGCACCCATTTTTCGCCAATAGGCTGGAGTCGAGATGTGAGCAGCGGAAGGAAAGCCTGAATGGTGAGAATAGGATGGAGAAGATGGGTGTTGAACAGGTCGGCGAAGCTCGAAGGCGGGATTGTCGCAATCGGCGAGGTCTGGTAGTGGAGGCTCGGAATGAGGATGACGGATCGCAGAGTTAGCTGGTTCGGCTTGATATGAGGGCCTGGGGTATGCGGTGACTGGAGATACGCCGCGAACTTCTCGATGGCAGCTCCGGCGCTGGGCGGCTGCATACCAAGTTAGCACCGTGGCCACGGGCTATTAGCTGGGACACGCCAGGAGCACTCACATTTGTCGTATCAATCTTCAAGGCACTGATATCTTGGCGAGAATAGGACTTTACCGTTCTCTCGTCATCGGGCGCATCGCAGACGACATAGACGATGAAGCCGCGTCTCTCCATATCCAGCGCGAGGGACTTGGTCAGGGGCAGCGTGGGCGAGCCGGCAACGACGACGACTTCGGTGCGCCCGCCGTTCCTGGCACGCTTGGCGCGCCGCGTTTTGCGCATGGACCTGGACTTTTGATAGCCCTTGAAGACGACGGTTCCGCAGACGACGACGACGACGCCGGTGAGGATCTTGTGTTTCGACAGCCAATCCTGGGCGCGCTCCCATGTGGACAGGGACACCACGGCGACGGGCAGCCGGGCGGGCGGCGCGGGCCGTATCGAGTCAGGAATCCACGTCTGGGCGCTCAGGGTATCGCGAACCACATCGGCGGCGCGGTCGACGCTCTTGTCTATGAAGTCGGCGGCATGGTTTGTGTATTGCCGGACCTGCACGGGAATCCTGCCCAGCTGATGCGAGCATGCGTATTAGCGAAATGGCGGGAGAAGGGCGGCTGGAGAATCCCCATGTCTTACCAGGTCCATAAGCTGCTGCTCATCCACCGGCATGATGATCAGAATGATTGATGTATGATGGGATGAATGAGGAGGCGAGTCGAGTGTCAGTGACGCTATCCAGCTTTTTCGGCCCAAAACGGCGCGTTGTTTGGCTCTGGCGTTTAGTGGGGCAGCCCACTGTAGCTTGGAGGTAGCGTCAGGCGATGGCAACGAACATGTGCCATGCTCACGTGTGGGTAGAGTCAGAACGGGAACCGTCGAAGACGTTGAAACGCAAGGTTTGCGCTAGGGGGGCAGAGGCTTGGATCTGATATTTTGATCGATTTTAGGCTTGGGCATGCGTGAAGGGTCGCTATTCCAGCATACCTCTCAGCGAGGTGCCCACTGGGTCGGTAGTAGCATGATCTGTTGCCTCGCCCTGGCAGCGCCACAGTAAACCGGACGGTCGTGCTAGACATGGAGTAGAAGGCCGAAACCCGCAACGTTTGTAAACAACTGGTACGCAAAGGTTGTATTCCAATGGAAAAGCGAAAAGGCATCAGACAAGTACTCACGGTTTTGGAGCCATCGGAGTATCAGCCTGGGGACTGAAGGGCATCCGGAGTAGAGCTCGGAATAGCGAAGAACTGGGTACTCCGATACATCACCAGAGCGATAGTGGAAGCTCAAACTTGGATAGAAAAACAGATACAGGAAAGAAAAAAAGAGCAAAAAATTCAAGAGGAAAGAGAAACATCACTGGACGGCATTCTGATAAGGTCCATGTTCTACCACCACACAGACGGGTGCATGGCTTGTATCTCTCCCTGCCTGCGACCTTACCAGCCACTAGCCCCAGCTCTGTGGCGCCGCGGCGGAGCGCAATGGCGCCAGTTAGTTACGGCTCCGCTGCTCGGAGCTCCCCGCCGGACCCGCGCATCCCGGACCGGCGCTCCCTCCGCAACGCGCGACAGTCTTTCCAGGTTACCCCAAAACTCGTGACCTGAGCTGGGTCTTTCCTCCCAAATTCCCCAACCGATATCGCCGTCTTCCTTGACCTGTTTTCTTTCTACATCCCTCATTCTTCGTCCTCTCCCCCAATCACAATCCTGTGGATCGCTTCGGCCCCTCTTATACCCTACAATGTTGATGGACTACCTCCAGCACAGGCGCGACTGGTGAGTCGATGCAAGCCCCATCATGCATTCTTGCTTTCACGCACTAACACAGCCGTATCTTGACAGTCGCACCAAGCAAGAAGAACGGGTGACTCGGATTCGAGCCCTCACGTCCTATCATGGTCCGTTCAGCGTCTTAGACAAGGAGATTGTCGACAAGCCCATCCAGCAACTGGTTAAAGAGGTCCATGAGGACCCCAGCAAGGCCAAGCAGATCCTCAAAACGTACGGCAAGGTCGCTCTGAAAGCCCAAGAAAAGACTAATTGTGTGACGGAAATTCTCCTGGACTCGGCTGAAAAGTGGGTGACGGACGGCTCAATCAACCTCAAAGGCCCTTTGGCTGGCATCCCAGTCAGCCTGAAAGACACCGTCGATGTTACCGGCTATGACAGCACCGTTGGTTACAGCCGCTATGTCGGCATCAAGGCCACCGACGGGCCGACTGCGCGCATCTTGAAAGATGCCGGTGCCGTTCCCTACGTCAAGACCAACGTTCCCATTACTCTCCTCAGCTTTGAGTCCGCAAACGATGTTTGGGGGACATCTACCAACCCCTACAACAAGAACTACACACCCGGCGGGTCCACTGGCGGCGAAGGGGCTCTGCTGGCCCTCGGCGGAAGGATCGGTGTCGGCAGCGATGTTGCCGGCAGCGTCCGCTGCCCCGCGCACTTTTCGGGCATCTACTCTCTCAAATGCTCCACAGGACGCTGGTTGAAGCTGGGTATGCGCACCAGCATGCCCGGCCAGGACGGCATTCCTGCTGTGTACAGTCCCATGGCTCGCACTCTCAACGATCTCACCTACTTTACCCGCTCCATTGTTCAGATGAAGCCTTGGAACTACGATTACTCCATCCACCCAATTCCGTGGAGATTCGATGTCGAAGAGGCTTATACTGCGAAAAAGAAGCTCCGTGTCGGTGTCATGCGCACTGACGGCATCGTCGACCCTAGTCCTGCTTGCGCTCGCGCTCTGGAAATGACCGTCAGCGCTCTCCGGGCCGAGGGCCATGAAATCATTGACGATATTGCCCCTCCGGAGCCTTACGAGGCTCTGCAACTAGCCTCACAACTTCTCGACGCCGATGGTGTTCAGACGGCCATGTCCTTCTTCCGTACCGGTGAGGGCAACGATCGCGGTGTGGCTCGAATGCGATTTTACTTTAACCTTCCCCGCATCGTCAAGTATGCGCACTACCTCTGGGTCCGATACGTCCGCCGAGACCCCGTCTGGGCCGGGATCCTCCGCAACTGGCACCCCAAGACCACCTACCAGTACTGGCAGTTGATTGCCAAGCGTGAAGCATACAAGCGCAGATGGTTCGAGTTCTGGGAAGAGAAGGGATTCGATTTTATTGTCGCCCCTCCAAATGCTACTCCAGCTGTTCCTCATGGCGGCATGCATGATGCATGCAGCAGCTGCGGCTACACCTTTCTCTTTAACCTGGTGCGTCCTCTATGGTGAAACATGAGACATATGCGCTTTCTAACTATAACAGCTTGACTACACTGCTGGTGTCATTCCTGTAACGCACGTTGACATGAAGAAAGACCAGCTGCCTCAAGGTTTCGATGTCCGCAGCCTCAATGGCGTCGCCCGCGGCGCGTATAAGCATTATAACGCTAACGACATGCACGGCCTCCCTGTAGGTGTGCAGGTCATTGGCCGCAGACTTGAGGAGGAGAAAGTTCTCACCTTGATGAAGAGAGTGGAAGATGCTCTAGGGGATGACAAGTTCAAACTGCTAGAGCTTGACTAAGACCAAAGCGTGGCGCGGAATGTACCCAGTAGACGCCGGACAATGTCTCGTTGACCAGTGTAGCCACAGCCACAGTCACCCTTGCATTATCATATAATACCTAGTAGTGGACGTATCTGATTTTTCTAATTTTACCCATTGTGGAATAAACCGACATGCACGTTGCAATTTGCACAGTCTGCGAACTTGCGGCGGCGGGCAGTGAGACTCCGATCAATTCTTGTTCGTTGAAAGTTCTTTAGCTGTAAATCAAGCAGAATATTTTCCCGTCAGTCCATTTGCTCGGCTGATAGGAATGGCTGAGCAAGAAAAGGATCATTGGCACTCTGGTGTAAGTGGCGTGCTGAGGGTAGAATCCCGCACCACCAAACACTGCTCTAACGTTGCTGGTCGTGGCAGGACTACCAGCACTCGGCGTCGTTTGTGCCAAAGCTGGCAGGCAAGGTGACGCAATGGCTTGACTTGCAAAAAGACGACGTTGTCCTTGACATTGGCTGCGGTGGTGAGTTTTGACCACTCTGGGCGAGTCCATGACGGGTAAAGACAGGACTGACAACCTGCAAAAACGAGCAGACGGCATCTTGAATCTGGAATTCGCCAAGGTGCTGGCCCAAGGCAAGGGTTCCATCCACGGAATAGACAGCTCCGCGGCCATGATTGACGCCGCCAAGGAGCTGTGCAAGGAGCACCACAACGCGACATTTGAAGGCAAGCAGCCCCGACAAGCCCCGGGGACCAAGAAAAGCCACCCGCTGACAGCCAGCACGCGCCAGTCCTCGACGGGACCAAGATGCACAGCCGCCCCGCGCTGCAGGCGGGCGCCTTCACCAAGGTCTTCTCCAACGCGGCCATGCACTGGATCCTGCGCGCCGAGGCGACGCGGGCCTCCTTCTTCCGGGACGTGCACGCGGCGCTCGCGCCCGGCGGCGCCTTCGCCTTCGAGATGGGCGGCCTGGGCAACGTCAAGGAGATGGCGGCCGCGCTGCTCGTGGCCTGCGCGCGCCGCGCGCCCGGCGGGCTGCCGGCCGTCGCGCGCGCGCACTACCCGTGGTTCTTCCCG
>LUFD01000776.1:0-16319 GCA_003025255.1 Cordyceps pruinosa
TGTACCTACTAGGGATCCTAGCAACTGGCGCTAGACACGACTTTTGAAAGCGACATTCGTACCTATATATCCCTATTCTTCCCTGGCACCTGATTCGGCATCCGTTATGCGCTGGCCTGCAGATGGCCGGCAGTGAGGCCGGGTATGTATCCGCACCAGGGCTGGCGGGTGGGCGTTGGGCTGTTTGGATCCAGGCGTAGGGCGGCACCTGGGCCCATATATCGGACCATAACAGCCCTCTCATTGGCTAGACCTCGCACGAGTCCTTGGCAAGCCCCTGAGCGGTTGAGCAATTGATTGGATTCCAGTTTTTGGTGCGTTTATTAGTGTGGTTGGTGCGGTTTTGGTGCGGTTTTGGTGGCCTTGGTGCTGCCAAGCTGCACGATGCAGATATTCCTCTCATCTAACCCCTGGAAATTGCCCAGCAGGAAAACCTGGGATACAGGTTGGAAGCAGGATAGACGCGCTAGATAGAAATTGGTTAGGTACAACCAGCATGCAATCCAATCGCTCGCCTACTTCCCGCTTCCCTCACCTGTCATTGTCTCCTCCTGACCTCGCTCAGTCCTTCATTCCTCACATCCTCGTGCCCCTCCCCGCGCCTCTTGTAGCTGCCGCTGTTCACTCTCTCCAGCGGCTTCGACTATTTGTGTTTTTTCCATCGCTCCTTCCACTACCGACCCTATACACTCTCTACCGTCTCTACCGTCTCTTCAGACACCCATCACTCCTCTGCTGGACCAGAGGACCGTGGCACAGGCTTCGTCGTTTGCTGCCCACCCTCGTTTCTGGCTGTATTGGCATCCTTGCGTGCACCACGCCACGCGAAATCTCCAAAGATACCCCCTCGGAGATCCTGCTAGTCTCTGCCCGAATATCCCGTCATGCGATCCTCTCGCCTCGCCGCTGCCGCCGTGCTGCTCGGCGCCGCCGCCGCCCAGGTTCACACGGACTGCCAGCCTCTAAACCGCACTGATTGCCCTCCCGACCCGGCCTTTGGCACGAGCCACCTGTTCAACTTCAACACCACCCCGTCCTATGATCTCTGGGAAACCACTGTCGGGAGCGTCGACTACAATGCCGATACGGGCGCCGGCTTCTCCGTCAAGAAGCAAGGCGACTCGCCCACCATTCGCTCCAAATTCTACATCTTCTGGGGTCGCTACGAAATCAGCCTCAAGGTTGCCCCCGGCATCGGCATCATCAGCTCCCTCATGCTCCTGAGCGACGACTTGGATGAGATTGACATTGAGTTCATGGGCGCCAATGCCACCCAGGTCACTACCAACATCTTCTCCAAGGGTGATGAGGACGACCACTCTTTCGGAAAGGAGCACGTCATGGCCGGTGGCAACCAGGGCGACTACCACACCTACATTGTCGACTGGACCAAGGACAGACTTGAGTGGTCCATCGACGGCACCGTTATCCGCACACTCGCCTACAACGACGCCAAGAACGGTGACAAGTTCCCTCAGACGCCCATGCGTATGAACATTGGCATCTGGGCTGGCGGTGATCCCTCGCTTCCTCCGGGCACCATTGAGTGGGCCGGTGGCAAGACCGACTACTCCAAGGGACCGTACACCATGTTTGTCAAGAGCATCAAGATGGAGGACTACACCAAAGGCGCCAAGGAATACTCCTACGGAGACAAGTCCGGCAGCTATCAGAGCATTCAAGTGAAAGAGTATGTTGCCAATAGTTGCTGCTGCTCGAATTCGTTCATTGTATTAACCACAATTATAGCGGCAACTCGACCGCCTACAACAACATCAACAAGCCGCCTCCCACGAGCCCCGTAGATGGCTGGAAGAACCTGTCTCCCACCGCCAAGATTGGCATCTATTCGGCTATCGGGGCAGTCTCCGCCCTCGCCATTGGCACCCTCCTCTACTACTACATTCGCCAGCGCAGACTTGGCGCGGCCGAAGCCAGGCTTGCCGACGAAAAGACCGAGGCTGAGCGTCTCGAACTCGCGCAATTCCGCAGGGACGGCGTCAACCCTGACGGCTTCCGAGAGCATGGCTACGAATACGGAGAAAAGAGCGCTAATCTGTCACCTCCTGGCACAGCTGGTAACCCGTTCCAACACCCGGACGATTCGCGACCCAGTTCCCGCCACCCCACCGTCCCCGATGTGGCCTTCGCCGGTGCTGCTGGTGCCGCCGCTGGCGGCGCCATAGCAGGCCGCCATGCCCCCAGCCACGCCGTTCCCGGTACGCCCACTTCGCCTCACAGCGGTTACAACTCCCCCAACGCTCATGCCGGTTTCGATTTTGGTGTCCCTCCCTCGCCTGCAGCCGCGGGCTTCGGCAACGACGCTCACCAAGCGCGCTCAGCCACGGCGGACCCGTACCGCCTAGGCTCGCCGGCCCCCCAGCAAGCATATGGCATGAACAGGATGCAGAGCCCCATGGGCCAGCCGGGCGGCTACGATGCTAGGCAGAGCCCCGGTCCCACGCAGCAGTACGGCCAGCAAAGGACTCAAAGTCCCGGCCCTGGTTACAGCAGCGGAAATCAGCCAGCCTACCGTGGCCAGCCCGGTGGAGGCAGCCACTGGAATTAGCGCCCCTGACGATACTTGCTGTTTTCGCTCTGTCCAAACCATAGCCTCTCGCCAAGCGCTGCATTTCTTTTCTCTTTGGGATGAAATTTAGATTGGAATCTGGGATTTTGTGTATCTAGGTCGTCATGAGCTCGGCCGTTGTTGCTTCGTTGCTATCATTTACTGCTATTCCGTGCCCTGTTCCATTTGGCCCTGCATACGCCACCGTGATATGGGTCGTTTTAATATCCCTCATGCAATGGGTAGTTGACTTTCTTTGAGTTTAGTTTTTCTTTTTCTGCCTGGTTTATTGATTTATTATATCCACTTTGTTGCATTTTTCGACATGTCATGTGTCATTCAGGGGAGAAAGTGAACATCTTCAGCTCTCTTCAGCTGCGGATGAACAGGCACGATAAGGCTGATGTTGCCGAGGCTGGTGGGATTTTTTATTCGTGGCTGGGGAAGCCTTCTCACCTCGTCCGATTCCCAGGAGACAATACGACGGTACGATACCATTTATCCCAAGAGACCCTTTTAGCCATCTTATTACTTGCAGGGTTTATGAGGCCGCTGTGGGCCACTCCGCGGGATAGGTCCGCACTTTGTTGGCACAAGAGCAAGAGCTCCGAATGGTTGGAGGAGAAGTGCCGGATCCCCGATTAGAGTCACCCCAGATGAAAGAGGCAACTGCTTCATCAACATGCCCGCCACGGCGGCGGCTTTTCTTGATAACTCCGTGTCCGATTTACCATATATGGTTCGAGAGTAAGACATGCTACCAAGCGGTGGCCAGTGTGGGCGCTGCAGTGACTCTTTGATCTGAGACAAACTGCCTTCCGCTCCCTTTCTTCGAAGGTACAGGCAGTTGCCGTGTTTCCAGCCTTTCATCAACTCAAGTTCCGAGGTGTGAAGTGGGTTTTCCCACACGGAAGTCACCACAACGCTAGAATGCTATTGGTTCCTCTTTTCTGTCTTGCCACGACAGCGTCGTATTTGACATATCATAGGCCATGATATATACCTTTTCTCGCAACCCCTCTGCTTCCGGCTGAATGGCTGCCCGAAGAACCTCGTGCTGATGATTGGGCGGGGCCTCCGCGCTCCGCAGTAGCTCGGCGCCGGTTCAACCACCGACCTTGAGGGCAATTTGCACTTGCAGCGTTAGCGTTGCCCTCATGGCGGACATGAATGGAATTAGCCCCGTTGCTAGCGTCCTGTGCTTCTTTAGACTATTCCAGGCTGATCAACAAGGCCGAGAAGGAGGAGGAGAGGCTGCAGTGGTACGGTGGGCGTTGGCTGGTGCCGATATTGTGATCCGTCGAAGACCCAGAGGCTCACTAAGCCACAGGTAAGGCAGCCGGTTTCTTGGAAAGTCTGGGGTACCCATGTGGCCATGTCCATTCCGCCGCTGGTCCGGAATGGAACTCTTAGCATGGGTCTTGGAGCGTGATGGCGAGTACAAAAGCTCTCTAACGGCCTCTTGTTTTCTTGTTTGTGTTCCAGTTGTATCCTTGGTTTACACGGGCGCTCTAACAGTCTTGTCTATTGCAGTTAGACATATCCTGTTGCAACGTGCTACTCACAACATACCTGTGACAGCTTTGAACATCTTATCCAAGTATGTTTTTCAAAGCGGCCCTTGGTCTGGTCGCTGCTGCGGCTTCCGTCGTCTCAGCAGCCCCGGACCCCCAGGAACTTACAGGATATGAGTATGTTGTTGTCGGCTCTGGCGCCGGTGGTGGTCCTCTGGCCGCGCGCCTTGCTATGGCCGGCCACAAGACGCTCCTGATCGAGGCCGGTGACGACCAAGGCCAGAACACCAACTACTCGGTGCCAGCATACTCTGCGCTGGCTTCCGAGGACGGTGCGATGTCGTGGAACTTCTTCGTCCGCCACTATGCCGACGAGACGCGCCAAGCGCGAGACTACAAGACGAGCTATGAGACGCCCGATGGCCAGTTGTACACCGGCCTGAACCCGCCCGCCGGCTCGAAGATGAAGGGCACGCTGTACCCGCGCACCCAGACCCTCGGAGGATGCACCTCCCACAACGCCCTGGTCGCCATATATCCGCACCGCTCTGACTTTGACTACATTGCCCAACTCACCAGTGACTCCTCCTGGCGGGCCGACAACATGCGCAAGTACTTTGTCCGTATGGAGGACAAGAACTACGGCCTGCCTATCGACGTGGGCCACGGCCATAGCGGCTGGCTCAGCACAGAGTACACGAAGCTTACGCTGGCGCTGGAGGATCCCCAGCTGCTGAGTCTTTATACCGGTGGCGCGTTTGCTTCGGGCAAGCTCCTCCCGTCCATTGGTGACCTGGCGTCGCTTCTTCTTGGCGATGCTAACGCAGACACGCAAGCGCGCGACAAGACTGACTCATACTACTTGGTGCCTCTCTCTACAAAGGATGGCGCCCGCGTTGGCTCGCGAGACTTCGTCGTTGCGGTGAGGGACGCCACGGACAAGGCTGGCAAGAAGAAGTACCCTCTCGACGTGCGTCTGAACTGCCATGTCACCAAGGTCATCATCGACAAGAGCGGTGACAAGCCGCGCGCCACTGGTGTCGAGTTTTTGGACGGTCAGCATCTGTACAAGGCCAGCCCTCGCTACGGCACCAGCGGCAAGGGAACGCCTGGCAAGGTCCAGGCATCCCGCGAAGTTATTATCGCGGGTGGCACCTACAACTCGCCGCAGATCCTCAAGCTCAGCGGTATCGGCCCGCGCGAAGAACTCGAGTCGTTCAAGATCCCCGTCATCGTCGATCTTCCTGGCGTCGGCGGCAACCTGCAGGACCACTACGAGATCAATGTGCAGGGCAAGGCGCCCAAGGACTTTTCCGCGCTCCGGGGCTGCACGTTTGGCTTCAACGGCCAGCACGACTCCTGCCTGGACCAGTGGGAGCGGCCGTTCCTCGGCGACCGCGGCACGCTGGCGACCAACGGCCTCCCGGTCGCCATGTTCCACAAGAGTTCGGTCGCAGAGGGCGGCGACTACGACAACTTCATCTTTGGCGGGCCTGTCAACTTCCGGGGTTACTTCCCCGGGTACAGCATCAACGTCACCGCGGACCACGACTGGTTCACCTGGGCGATCCTCAAGGCGCACCCGCGCAACAGCGCCGGCACCGTGCGCCTGCGCTCCGCCGACCCGCTCGACGTCCCGGAGATCACGTACAACTACTTCGACACGGGCGTCGGCGACTACACCAAGGACCTGCAGTCGTTGTACGAGGCCGTCGGCGTCGCGCGCCAGGCCATCCGGAACCAGCTGGTGCCCATCCGCGAAGTCCTCCCCGGCAAGGACGTCACGAGCCAGGCCGACATTGAACAGTTCGCAAAGGACACCGCCTGGGGCCACCACGCCTCGTGCACCTGCCCCATTGGTGCGGACGGCGACGAGATGGCCGTGTTGGATTCGAGCTTCCGCGTGCGCGGCGTGGACGGCCTCCGCGTGGTGGACGCGTCGGTGTATCCCAAAATCCCGGGTACGTTTACGGCGGTGTCGACGTACATGGTGGGCGAGAAGGCGGCGGATGTGATTCTCGGCCAGATCAAGAACTAGGACTTATGATTCAACAATAATTAACGAAGATATGGAATTTAGTTGGTAGCTATGGTAATGATAAGCAGGTTCGAATGCAAGAAATCACAAGCAATGAGCATGTACATGAATGGTTCTTAACAACACGGGATTTATTTACGTTTGATCACGAACTATTGACCTCGAACAGTCTTCCATCCAAAGCTAATCTTGAGAAGGACATGTCACTCGCGAGCCGAGACTGATGCTCGCTTGTGTACGGTTGCCTGTTCTAGCCGGAGGGGTTGCCGTTGAAGGCAAGCAGGTTAACAGTGCCAGCGGGGATTCCGCTGAGGACGTTGCGGGAGGCGAGGGCGACGAGACGGTTGCAGAGGGCGCCACCAGAGCCGCCCTCAAGGCCAGCAATGTAAGCAGCGAGACCGGCAATGTGAGGGGTGGCCATGGAAGTGCCAGACATGCTCGCCTAGGGGAGGGGGGGTTAGTCAAAAGTGCCCGATGCAACGTTTCGCGGGGGAGGGGGACTTACAGTGCCACCACCGGGGGCGAGGGACTGGATGTTGGAGCCGGGCGCAAAGATGTCGACGACGCGGCCGTAGTTGGAGAAGCTGGCGCGGCCGTCCTGCGCGGTGGTGGCGCCGACGGTGCACGCGGAGGCCTCGGAGGCCGGGGAGTAGTTTGCGGCGTCGGCGTTGTCGTTGCCCGCGGCGACGGCGAGGAAGACGTCGTTCTGGACGAGGCGGGCGGCGGCGTCGTTGATGGCGGCCGAGTAGCCGCCGCCGAGGCTCATGCTGGCGAGGACGCCCCGGGGGCACGAGCGGCCGCGCGCGTCGGACACGACGTAGTCCATGCCGGCGATGATGCCCGAGTACGAGCCGGAGCCCTGGTTGTCGAGCACCTTGACGCCGTACACGGACGTCTTCTTGGCGACGCCGTACGTGTTGCTGCCGATGGTGCCGGCGCAGTGCGTGCCGTGGCCGTGGCCGTCGCTGTTCTGCCCGCTCACGAAGCTCTTGATCTGCTTGGCGCGCCCGCCAAAGTCCGGGTGGCTCTGGTCGACGCCCGTGTCGAGCACGTACACGCAGGTGCCGGCGCCGCCGGAGGAGTCGTACGTGTAGCCGCTGCCGGAGCGCGCCTTGTGCGAGATGCGCGTGATGCCCCAGACGGCGTTGGGCTGCGTGGTGTACGCGGAGAGGCGGACGATGCTGTCCTGCTCAATGTACTCGACCTGAGGACGGTTTGGTGTCCCTTGTTAGCTCATCAAAGTGCAGGAAGGACAAGGAAGAAGGGAGACGGGGGAGCGCAGGGAGCGCAGGGAGCGCAGGGAGGTCGACTTACATCCGGGTGGTTGCGGAGCTCTTCCAGGGCGGCCGCGTCGAGCGAGCCGGCGAAGCCGTGCATCACGTCGGTGTAGACGTGGTCGGCGCCGGCCATGACGGACATGCGCTCGCCGGCGGCCGCGCCCTCCCGGAACTTGACAATGTACTTGCCGGGGATCGCCTTGCTGCCCTCCTTGGCGGCGTGCAGCGGCGCGGGCGAGTCGCGCCGGGTCGCGCCGGGCGCGCCGAGGACGGCGGCGGGCAGGATGGCCAGGAGCAGAGACAGACGCATATTTGCTTTCAAATGGGGTTTTGGTCAAAAAACGGAGGTCAAGGATGTGTTCTTCGGTCAAGTTGTTTCGAGGACTGGTTGCTTGTGTCGAATATCACTCCCAGAAGGAAACACTCGGGCTATTTATCCTTTTGCAAACTGCCGTCTGCGTTCTCGTCGGCAACATCCAAGGCCAATGCATCACACGATTTCTCCTGTCAAGCTCATTTTCAGACTCTTCTTCATACCTTCCTGACAAGGAAGGCGCAAAGTCGGAGTGGCCGCAACTCCTCCTGCCAAAGTCCTTTTGCTCATCAAGTGCCACCTCTCTCACAAGACTGAAGCTATCTTGTCCGTGTTTGTGGCATTCAGAGCCGAGTCCTATCCACAATCACCTCTACCGGATTATGCTACCTTCTTAAAAGGAACTGGCTTGGTGAGACTGTTTGCTCCTTTGTCCGGTGAGGACAGGACTGCAGGCTGACACCTTTCGTCTCGCAGCGGATGGGACGTCTTTGCAGCCCCAAAGCCGCGACTCTTGGCAGAATTTCTAGAGTATATGAGGTTGCATTCGCCTCCGGTAGTGTGCAATAGTCTGCTCTTCTCTCCTTCAGAACAAAGACTGACGCCCGCGGTGCTGAGCTAGTTGGGAGCACAAGCCAACGCATGCAGCACTGCTGCATTGCCCTTATCCAACCGCATATCTTCTTGGATGCCGCCTGAGTACGGTGTGATACAAATGAACTGCCCTCCATTCTATGCCCAATGGGTCGTCTGGGTAACCATTTACTTGGTTGCTGATGAGCGCCAACAAGTCTAAATCGGTAGCTGCGGTGGCAAGGCCAGTTTTCTTAGCCACACCTCAGCAATCTCTCTGCTTCGAGCACATGTAAATGTGTCCTGATGCATTCTTTACCGTTATTATCCAATATTTCCCCCGTTACATCAATTGTCACGCGGAGGTTTAGCCCCGGAGAAGATAACGTTTTGGCAGGCCGGCCCCGCCATACCAACGTCGTTGACAGCAGTGCGACGGCGCAAACCCAATCGACATAGCTTGCTTCATGGCGTGATTTAATCCCGCTGGCTGTTGAGGTAGCATCGTCCTCATCCGGGGGGGCCACTTGGTAACTGCCAAGGGGAAGCGGCAGGAAGTGAATCCGGGGTGCGCCGTGGCTGTCCAGGGCGTTCCACCTCGTGGCATGCAGGGCGCCCGAAATAGAAACACCTGAGCAGGTTAAAGACAGCCACGCTGAAGACCAGTCCGCTTATGCGACAAGAGAAGCGGCATAAGACACCACTCTTTGCTGAATCTAGTTAATGAAGGGTAAATGCGGGGAAGGGACTTCTGTATAGTCTGTAATGGCCGGGGTCTTGATAGCAATGCGATCCTTCTTGCCAAGACTTGATGTGGCACATGTCTGCCATGGACTGCACAATCTCATCAGTAGTTGGGTTGCATCGGGGCCGCACGGGGTTGCAGATACATTGTCAGCATTGTTTCTTGTCGGCCCATCCTGCCACTTAAGATAGAGGGGCCGATAGGATCGAACAGGAGAGGCCGGGGCCTGGCTACGCCTCGTTTGTCATACTGCCTTCAGATGTTTTGCTCTGTTCATTTCCGAGTTGAGGCGGTTTCCCTGTTGTAAGCCGGCCAGCCACTCTGTCAACGAGTGGTCGAATTTGGATAGCGACGATCGACTACGCCATCAGTAAGAAAGGAGCTATTACGTACTTTTTTCCTATCTTCCCCCATATGCTTAAATTAAGTTATATTTAACCTCATACGGTCCGAGGTTGTTGTTCCCAGCCGTTGGCGGGCTGCTGCTAGCCTTCGACGTAGTTGCTACTAGTACCAGTCCAAAGAAGTAGCATAAATGCAAGGCAAAGCCAGGCAAGGTCGGTACGAGCTGGGACGCTACTTTGCTCGGATTTGGCGGTATACAGATTTCCGAGAACTTGCTCCTACGCTAGCCGGAACATGCGGGCGACGATGAAAAGGAATCACAACCCAGATCACGAGCGCCAATGCATGCATTAGCGACGTCTCCATCGACCAAGACATACAGGAAATCCGGAAGATAATTACCAATAGAAGAAGTAGCTGCAGGTTTTCTAGCCAGAGTATGAAATCGTGAGAGAGCGCTGCGAAAACACCACCGCCAAGATATCATGGTCCTGCACATCCTGCCAGAAGCACGCATCTCCGTGCCGAACATTGCGGAGAAGCCCGATACAACCGCTTGCGACGCCCACAGTTCTAAAAACAGCGACGCGAGATGTGCCGGCGAGCTTCGGCCTTTTTGCCTGAATGCGCCAAGATCTCCGGGCTGGCACCAGCTGGCTGGCAGCGTTGCATGCGCAAAGTCGTCGCAAGGCCGCACGCGCTCCGCAGCGAGATATTTGTGTGCGAGATGCGCGTACATGAATTTTGCATAACCGCAGAGCGTGAGTCGCCGATTAAGATACTTGTGTCTACTGTAGGTGGTGAGGCAAAGCCGACATGCTGTGACCACCCTGCCAAGGCTGCTGGTAGGGACTGCCGGCGCATCAAGACCGCAACCCCAGCTTCAAAGCAACATGGCCGAAGAGCTACGAGTGCAAGTCCCGCCGAGCTAGCATCGATATTTTGTTATTCTATTTTTGGAAATGCTGTCTTCACAGCTCCCATTCAGAGCACCCAGCTATGGTAATGTAGCATGGGGAGGCTTCCTCTCTGGCCTGCCAGTCAAGGCGTCGCTTGACATTGCAGCATTCTGCGACGGGCATTTCGCCGAGCTTCTCATCTAGCCGAGGGACGAGATGATAGCCTCGCAGATGGTACAGGGCCATCGGCTGCATGTATCCGTCGCGCATACAGAGCTCGGTGGACGGTCGCGCGAGAAATCGGCTTGGGAGCAAGTCAACCCATTGTCACAATAACTCGCTGTCATGTATATTATCCGATTATTACTGTTTAAAAAAAAACAATCACGCTTATTCTATTTTAGGTTCATCTGCCGAACCGCCCATTACTGTGTCTTCTTTTCAAGTATACTTTTCGTTAGTTTGTCTAGTCCATGATTCAGCATGACAAGCTTATCCTGCACCAGCACATGTCAGCAAATGGAATAAGAACATGCCGTTGCCATGTCGGGGTCAAAACTCACAAGAACGTAATATGGCAGCCATGTGGCCGCAAACCACGCGGCACCAGCGTTGGCGCCTCGCCAGAGCTTGCCTCCGCGCGAGTCGCCCAGCACGTCCGGCAGGATCTGCGTGACGTAGTCGTCGACGGTGCCCTGGTCTGGGCCGACCGCGCCGCGCGCCCAGAGCGAGATGGTCTCCTGGATGTCCGTGTAGAGGGAGGTGGGCGGCAGCGAGAAGTCGCCCTCGTTGGCGTGGAAGCGGGTGGCGACGGTGCCGGTGATGAGGCAGGCGACGGTGACGCCAAAGGGCTGGAGCTCGACACGGAGCGTCTCGGAGACGGTGTGGAGCGCCGACTTGGAGGATGCGTACGCGCCTGGTGCAGGTGGGCGGGAGTTAGAACGGGGCGAGGGCGCCGCGGCAGAGGCAGCTGATGAGAGGCGTCGCACGTACCGATCCATGGCGAGTACAGGCACCCCGTGGCGGCGCCAATGTTGACGACCCGGCCGCGGCTGGCGACGAGCAGCTCGGAGAAGGCCTGCACCGTGCGCACGGCGCCCCAGACGTTGACGTCGTGGCAGCGCTTGGCGCGGTCAATGTCCAGGTCCAGCAGCGGCATGGTGCAGCCGGCGCCGGCGTTGTTGACGAGGACGTCGAGCCCGCGGCACCCGGCGGCGCGGACGGCCCCGGCGCCGGCGCGGACGGAGGCGCCGTCGGTGACGTCGAGGGCCAGCACGGTGACGTTGGGGTGGTCGCGGACGCGCGAGGGCACCTTGCGGACGTCGCGGGCGGTGGCGAAGACGCGGTGGTTCTGGTCGGCGAGCCGCAGGGCCAGCGCGGCGCCGATGCCGTGCTTGGAGCAGCCGGTGACGAGCACCGTCTTGGGACCCGACTCGGACATGGCTTGGTTTGATGGCTAGATTGTGTGCTGCGGATTTGTGTTGATGGAGGGTATTCTCACGGTCGGCGCATTGGGACGAAGCGGCCAATGGTATACCTCGGCTGATGTCCCGGCGACGTTGCGCGGACCTGGAAGGAGGCAGCGGTTGGAGTAATCGTAATCTCGCCACGCCCGATCGCTGATGCCTGGCCCACCTGAACTCTACGTCCGCATCTCCGCTGCTCAACGGCAACGGCATCTTGGTTGGTCCACATTCCCTTTGCTATTCGCGCCAAAAGGGGCCGTCTTACCTGGTTGATGGCGAGCTCATCACTGATCTCGACACATCTGGTGGCAGCTCCAGCGTCAACTGTCACGTGCGCTGAACCGTCCGTCCACTGTTTGCAGTCCACCAAACACTTCACATGGAGAATTCATCATCACTGCCCTCATCTCATGACAGCAACGCTCTTATCGCTGACAATGTTACTGCCACTGGAAAGCACCTTGCAGGTGCTGGGTTGACTGTACTGGCTGTGCTAGCGGTACTGGCTTTACGAGCTATCCAAGCCCCCCCAGCTATACTGCGTCTTCGTCAACAAATTCAAACGACACCCCAACAATGGCACCTCCATGTGGTCTACGCGCCCGCCTCCCATCACCGAGACACCCCGATGGAGGTCTATCACCAAGCGGAAGCGTCACTGACGACGCCGACCGCGGCACCGTCCTGCTGCGCCACCCAGGATACCCCGACCAGTCCAACGTTCTGATAATCCTGCCAGCACTCGATCCACACAAAACCCACGGGCCAGAGCAAACCACCCAGATAGAATTCGGCCTGCATCACGAGACGGCCCGTGTCGCATGCGCCATTATCGCCAACTGCCGCTGGGATGGTTTCCTCTCCGAGGACAAGGCCGCGGGTGCCCAACCTATGGCTATCGGCCCAGATGGCCTCTTGCTCGCGCGCAGCTATTACTTTCATGTCCCGAATCGGGCCGCCGATGCGGAACCATACGCGCCGTATCCCGTCGTTCCGTCGTTTGCACACTTCCAGTTTCCGCACCGGAATCTGCCGCCCACGTGGAAAGCGTCCACGCTGCGGCTACCGCTGCCCACGAGCCAAGACAACTTTCCCCGCCCGTCATTCTTTGAGAACGCCGTCCTCACGCGTGACGCCTCGTGCCGCGTGACGGCATCCACGCTGGGCACCGAGATAGCCCACCTCATCCCACGCAGCGAGGATGCTTGGTTTGCCTTGAACCAGATGTCCCGGTACTCCCCGCGGACCGTGGCCTCTACCGCCAACTTTACCGACGACGCGCGTAACGCCATGCTGTTGAGTTCTAACATCCACTCCACCTTTGACCAACGCCGCTTCGTTATCGTTCCTAAATGGGGTGCCTGGGTGGTTCATGTTCTTTCTGGCCTACCTGGCGAGGAGCTGGCGGCCATGTATCACAACATCGCGCCGCAGCAGCTATCGGGTTTGGCAGTCGAGTATATGTTTGCGCGCTTTGCGTGGACGGTCCTCGCCCAAAGTACATTTCTGCACGTCGGCGTCCCGCGCCGCCTTGTACTTGTCCGGGAAGAGGACGGCGTTCCGAAGGTTCGCGAGGTGTCCGGGCTGGAGTGCCGTACTATATTCGCCCCTGCTTTGCCTAGGCCTAAGAGCCGTAGCCAGAGTCCAAAGAAACGCGTACGCGACGGTGCAGCCGATACGGATGCTAGAGAGGAGTATGGTGATTGGACGGATGCGGATGATCCAGTCTGGGATACACGTGGGCGGCCCAGGAAACGCGCGTGTATCGCATTCAACACCACCTCGTCCTCCGCGGCGTCCAGTTTCGAACATTGGAGGGATGCATCCACAGACTGCGAAGCTCAAGTAGGGTAATTTGCACAAGTTTTATTTTGAAGAGCAAGTTGGCGAGTAAGACTTGCGCACGAACAATCTGCTGACATGTGGAGGAGACGCGCGACCTTCGACTCATCTCCGACGAAACACGCTGCATGTTGCAAACCTCTCAGGACTCCGTGATGGGCAACCTCGTCTGACCCCAGACTGTCCTCCGTGTTGGGTTTGGGCAAGAGAGCTTGAACAGTCGGCCGTCTCTGCAGAATCGCAACACTGCTCGGCATACTCTTCCATGGTATAGCGGTAATTGGTGGAGACGCCCAATGGCACTCGATATCTGCATCTAGGTTCTCTTGAGCTCGATGAACGTGACAGGTTGCGATTCATGCTCTCCGGCCAGAGTCTTGCCTTCAACAAAAGCAAACACGAGATCGGGGCCTTGTGCCGTCGGGTCGCACTCCTGAAAAGTAACTATGTGCACCTGTCCTGAACAATGCACGAAGCATGTGACATCGCTGATGGCAGTGAATATTCCCATGCCGCCTCTGCTCAAGAGCGCTGCCTCTCTAGATGCATTCCACTCCTCCCCACGTCTATAGCGCTTTATAATAACTTGATTGGCGCCTCGTCTTTCCTTCGCCCTGAAAATCGGGCAGTGTCGTTCCGTTGTAATATTCCGTGTAAGCCGGCACTTACGGACGCAGATGGACGGGGCACTTGGGTGAATCGCAATCCCGGCTACGCGAGGGATGGCCCTTTACTGATCGACATACATGGCTGCTTCCCATTTTCTCATGCTATTTCTCTCGGAATTGGCTGTCGCGATCTTCAAGTGCTTCCCATTGCCCAGCTAGATCTTCCTGCGCAGCCCTTCTGCAAGGCCATATTGGCTCCAAGATGATAATCTGTACTTCGTGTCCGTCATGCTCTTCAAAAAGCTTTTTATGCTGCCAAGTGTTGTTCCAGCCTTCTCCCCGAGGCGGGCGAAGAAATGTTTGTGGCGAACGCCACCATCACGAGTCGCAATGGTGAAGTCGCATACAGTCGCGCTCCTGCCACATACCAAAACTAACGAAGTTGTTCTTTGGCATTTGGTGGAGACAAACTGGCAAGAGGGATCCAGACCGAAGTGTCTGCATTGGTATCGCTCCGCGCTCGACGTCGTCAGGGACGCTGCTGGGGTCACGATGGGGATCGGCGTAGCGAGGTCTCGCATTTTCTCACCAGTCCACGAACAAGGCCTCCCTGCGAAATTCGAAAGAAAGAAAATAGGTTTTCATCCATCCAAAGAATTGATTCTTGTTCTAGCTGAGCAGCCCTGAGCACTCGCTGCGAAGTAGCAGAAATGGTCAGAATACAACAGAAAAAGAGCTAGAGATGCAGTAGCACATTAATGAAGTTCACAAAGCCAAGGCTCTAGCTGTAACGTCGTCACTGATAACACTCTCTTACGATAAGTGAAGGAACTACGATTCCCAAATTGGATATCAGAGCAGATTTGTGCATCGACCATGTGTCACTCCCACATCAACATTATCCAGATTCAACTAGTGTACTAATTTCATACTTGCAGCCATTCCAAAATATCCTAATCAAAGAAACATTTTAAAACGTTCCTGAACCACGGGGTAGAACAAAGAAGCCCGTGACCAACTTCCATTCTATAGAAGGCACTTACAGAGCATTAGGGGCAAGGCAACGAAGGTGCGCCGGCGAAGAGGCCGGAGGGGCTGCTGGCAACGGAAAGAAGTGCGGCAGTGGTACTACCTGGGTCCTTGGTAGAAACGATCGCGCCGGGGGCGGTGTCGCAGGGGACGGGAGGTAGGACTGTGAGCAGCGGTCATGGTGTAGGTGCGGGCAGAGCGCGCAAGTCTTCCTTCTTTTTCACTTCCTTTTCGATTTTTTTCAACACCCAAAAGTAGAACTTGCAGATGCGCGTGGTGGGGACGTCCCAGCACCACTCAAGAAGAGGTGGCTTGGGGTTGTCGGTCGGCTCGCGATAGGCCTGGCACATGGTCATGTAGGCGGGGAGGACCTTCTCTGGAAGGGGCGGCTGTTAGCAGACACGCGGGCGGGAGCTGTTTGGGCTCGCGAGGGCGGGAGCACACACTCTCGGCGCGTCTGAGGCCGCAGCGTTCAATGACGCACTGGGCGGCGTTCTCCCTGAGCGTGTCCTGGTGGCCGCAGATGCAGTACCAGTTGTCCACGGCGCAGGGGGTCACGTCCAGGACGTACTTTGACACGCATCTCCGGGCGCAGGCCGGGAGGGGGAAATAGGTCGGGGCCGCAGAAGCCAGGGCGAGGAGAGATGCAGCGACGGCGAACTTCATCCTGACGGTTTGAGAAGGGGTTGCCGCCTGCGGCGGTGCGTCGGGAGCAGTGAGTGACGGCTGGTGTGGTTGGGATGGTCGGGGAAGGGGGAGAGGTGACAAGGCGAGTTGCACGGGGTAGGGGCTATGTAGTCAGTGGTTGGGCGGACAAAGCATCCGTCATCGTTGAAGCAGGTTGTCGGTCTGCCGGTCATGGCCGGCCTGGGCCGTTGGTCTGTTGGTCACTAGGCCGGGACTGTTGGTCAGTCATCGTTGGGCGGCCGGACTGCAGTTTAGGCTGGAGTGTGGGCTTTTTAGCCTGAGAACTTGGACGTGTCGCGTTCGCTCCTTTTACCCCGCATCACGCTTCTCACACTGTAATGGGAGAGTTCGCTTCGAACAGCCGCATCAGTAACGCGACACGGAATCCATCGGATGGAGCGGCCGAGCCGCTGT
>LUFD01000782.1:0-30578 GCA_003025255.1 Cordyceps pruinosa
TGGGCGACCCGCGCCTGTGGCCGGCGCCCGACGTCGACGCCATCCTCGGCCGCTACGGCGCCTTCGTCGTCGAGCGCCCCACGCAGACGCGCACCGACGACGCGCTCGCGGCGCTGCGCCGCCACGACGGCCGCGTCTGGGTCGTCGCCGCCTTCGACAACGACGTCAGCTCCACAAAGATCCGCGCGCAGCTGCGCAACGGCGAGCGCGTGCTGGACCTCGCGCAGCCCGTGTACGAGTACATCAAGGCCCACGACCTCTACCACGAGGACACGGGCCACGCCAAGACGAACGGGGTGCTGCAATGACGGCGAATCGGTAGCGGCGGGGGGCGGCGGGCTTGAGTGAAAACCCTGGACATGGGATACGGAATAGAGTTTTTTGGGTACGGCATAGATTTCAACATGGACGGGATGACGGACTAAGCGATGACAGATGTACGACACAGGGATGGGACATAGATGACAGCGCCGTTAGGCATAGAGCGGAACTGCTTGGGTATACTTTCTGAGCGCGCATTGCATATGTAATCTGCAGCGAAAGAAGAAGATAAACAGCACAGTTAACAAATGCTTGGTATTACATGTCTTATATCGCCTTCTAGATCTGCGGGCTCGCGATTGGGCTGATTGTCGAGCCCATGCTTCCCTCGCTCACGGAGCGCCGATCCGACTCTGAGTCGCTGGGTATCCGCGGCCGGGTCAGGCCCGACGGGATCTCGAGCCGCGCGCCGATACCGTCGCCGTTTGGGCCCGCCGCGGCCAGGTTGGCCATCTTCATGACCTGCTGCAGGGTGTCGCCCGTCTCGTCCAGCGCGGCGAGGAAGCGCGCCAGCTCCTTGCACAGCTCCCAGTCGCCCTCGCGGATGGCCCGCGTCAGCACCCGCACGCTCTGCTCCGTCGACTGGCCGAGCTCCTCCAGCGTGTACAGGATCATCAGGTAGCCGCCCGCCGTCTTGACCGAGCCGCGCAGCAGCGACTCCTCGAACAGCTCCTGCGGCGGCGGCAGGTACGCGAAGAGCGTCTTCCACTGTCGCACCTCGGTCTTGCGCGTGCACTGCAGAACCACGTCGAGGTAGTCTTTGGACGATGAGAGCAGCGAGAGCACGCGCGGGAGCACGGCTTCCTCGGGCGGTGGTGACTCCTCGGACTCCTCCTCGAGCACGCGGTGTAGAAGAATCTCGAGTCCGTGTGAAAAGTATGCCAAGTCTTGGTACTGCTCGGACAGTGTGACAGCCTCTGCCGTCCTGGCTTGGCGCAAATAGAACCGTAGTACGTCAGGTAGTACAAGGTGCGTCTGCTTGGTTAGTATTGGAACTGGATTTGCGTGTGTGTGGGAGGGGGGGTTATGATATACTTACTCGAATGGTGAAGCGGAAGAATGAAAAATTCACATCGCGCCGTTGTACAAGGTTCGATTCGACTCCGAGAATGATGCCCTTCTCCAGCAGCATCGACAGCGGGTAAAAGTCGACTGGGAACGACACCGGCGCTGGAAGTTCTTTGGCCCCGTCTGACGCCGCATCCAGCACGTCGTTGACACTGGCCCAGCCTTTTACTTGCGTGCCGTCAAACACCCACAGCGAATCGCGCAGCGCATGCGGCCCGCGCGTCTCGTCGCGCTCCACGTTGAGCGGCGGCTGGTCGCGCATGCTGGCGTGGTATTCGACATTCTGCGCAATGATGCGCATGTCGTACTTGAGCTGGCCGTCGTCGTTGAGCGACGGGCTGAGCAGCACGAGCTTGCCGTCCACCAGGAAGATGACGGAGGCGACCGCCACGTCTTGTGAGGGATCGCCGTCGACCAGTTGGCTCTCGGGCAAGATCCAGCTCAGACCGCGCACTCTAGCGGGGGATCGGACAATGCCGTGGAATGCAATCTGGCCAACTTGAACCAGGCGTACCGAGTCGGAGCCTGGGGTGAAGATGAAGTGGTAAAGGAGGTTTTCGTACGTGTAAACAAGAAGAGAATCTTCTCCCGAGGTAGTGACCAGCACAATGGGAGCGGGGAGCTTTTGTGTATATAGGACTTGCGCCGACTCCAGCGCCGTTTCGCGCGAATACAGGCGGATTTCATATGATTTGTTGCCTTCGACGGCGGCAACCAGGATGTGGTGATACCAACACATGCCGCCACGCACCTGAAATTCATTTTCTTGTGCTTCGTTCGCGAATGTCTTCCATCTGCCGCTGTTCACGCTATAATGAGCGAGGCCCTTGCGTCCAGCCACCGCCACGTAGCGTCCATCTGACGAAATGACAGCCTGTTTTATCGGCCATTGGTGTAGTAGGTAGGGAGCCGGGACTCTTGCTGTATGCCACAGGAATGGTTCTGCCGAGATGGATGTCATGTCTGGAAGATCGTAGCCACGGTAGACCATGATGCCTGTCGAAGTTTGCAGAACTGTTCGGAATACGTTGGCGTCGTTGTAGCAGCCCGTAACAGCGCTCTTGGCCATTTCCAAGGACCAAATGGCTTCACTCTGACGCCCAATCATGAGGATCTCGGAGCCTCCACCTACCCATGACGCGCAGTCTACACCCGCAAGCCACGGCTCGTCGGCAGCTGACTGCTCAGCACTAAAGCTGTGGCTGCCGGGGTTTCCAAACATACTCCAGGTCGCCCATCCGTTCTCAAAGCCAGCAAAAAGGCAGTACCCATCTGGAGAGTAACCGAGACTTGTAAGGGCACCGGCTGTTGACGTCGTGGCGGGAATGATTTGGGTATGTGACAGTGTGATGTTGCCAGAATAGTCCCTGACCGAGTATACCTGGACGGTTCCGTCACTGCACCCAACGGCGATGAGGGAGAACCGAGCGTTGATGACGGCACGGACGGCATGCCCACGATCTCCCTGCGGCGTATGAAAGCAGTGACCTTTGAACAGCTTCTTAGGATCGTCTTCCTCGGATGTGGGCTTGTGTCGTTGTACAGCGTATACTCGGCCGTCGCTTGTAATCCATGTTGATAGATTCATTGGCCGATCGTAGGTCATTTCTGTTATGCAGACTTTCCTCTCCACCCAGCCCATGCGACTCAGGATTTCGGTGCGTGTCTGGCTGCCCGAGCTGTCCGGCGTCCACCGGATGCACTGGACGGCGGCAGGCTTCGTAGTAGCGACAATTAATTCATCATCCAGCGCGAGGGCAGATTCGATGCCGGCGTCGACCTTGATCACCATGCGAAACCGCACACTGACGTCCAGAACGCCGGTGCCTTCTCCCGGGCCCCAGAGATACTGCTCGGGCCGCAACCCGGTCTGCGGGCCAACTAGGCTCTGCCGGCGTCGTTGTACATTGTGGTAGTTCGGAAAATGGGATTTGTAGACGCGCGACTCGCCATCGGTGGCTATGGAATAGGTAATGAGGTACCCCTCGCTGGTGCGCACGACGAGGATCGCGGAATCGGGCCGGAGAAGGAGGTTGACGTTTCGGCCGTAGAGTTGGAGAGAGGGTTGCGATCGGACAACGACGGCTAGGATTACCGTAGGCTGTGTTACATGGCGTTAGAAAGGAGCACCCCGTCCTTCAGCACGACCTACCTTGGTCTGCCACAGTGTAATCGACGTCGCGGTGATGACAGCAAACATATTCCCCGAGCGCGAGACGCGGAGCGCCAGGACCGGGTCCCGAAGGGGTATCGTGGGCTCTCCACCCTGCGACGACGACTCGGATGGCCCGTCGCCAAACTCGACCGACTTGATCGCGGGCGTCGCGGGCGTCACAGGGGGGGTCGCATCGATGCCCTTCTCCTCCTTCACAGGCGGCGGCTCCACCTCGTCGGGCCCGAAGACGCCATCATGGGACACGTACAGACGGGATCCGGACGCGCGATTGCTACTGGTGGCGTAGATGCGCGGCGTTCCGATAGGCCAGTACATGGCGACAGCCTCGAGGGTGCTATGAGGAGTGACGAGTGGCTTGTGAGAGTGGACTCGAGTGATATCATGAGCGAGGTTCCCGCTGTCGCCTAGCTTACATAAGGCAGCCGTTGGAAAGCCAAAATATCAGACAAGTATATTTGTAAAAAAAAAATCCAAAATTCGTATTAAAGTAAATCGAATCATGTCTCTGTCTCCATAATTATTTTATTCATTTAGCGACAGCGCGAAGTGCGTGCCCGTCCAGCACGCCATGCTGATGATCATTATCCGGCCTCGCCACTACGGCGACAGCTGTATTGGCAGGCCTGAAATCGAGGATGGAAGAGCTCAGCAAGTAGTTTCCGCAAATCCGCTGGTGCCTGGTCAGCCATCTTGTCATTGCCCATGTTGTTGGCCCCGATGAGGAGAAAAATGTAGTTTGGTTGATATCTCGCAACGATCCCACGGGAAGCAACCTCGTCATGCACTTCGAGGATGGTGTACCCAAAATAGCCAGCATTGTCTGGGTCTCCAGCACCACTTCCCGTCTGCAGCGGCCCGACAAAGTCCACATCGTAACCCTGGCTATGTAGCGAGAGCAAGAGCGGCCGGCGGTAGCTCCCTGAATCAGAGCTTCCCGTACCGAGAGTGAGAGAGTCGCCCAGAGGAAGAATCTTGATAGGAGGGAGCAAGTTGGCCAACGGTGTTGCAGAACTGGCGGGCAACCTGCTCACAGCGAGCGGCCACATCAGTAGCTGCGCAATGAATACGATATGAAGGCACATGGCGCGCGTTGATTGTTCAAAGTAACAGTAACACTGGGCTCGTACAGGGACGGGGGGTGACGGTGGGCTATTGATCCCAGAACGGGCCGTCCTGAGGGAATTCGAAAGCGACTTCGGAGTATTCCATGCCATTCCAACCAGTCTGCAACACGATTTGCGCAGCTGAGAAGTCTTACATGCTTTAGTGTACTTCTGTTCATCATAAGCTCCTACATGCTACATCGTACAATGTTGTCGACACAGCGCTCCAGGTTCCCCACGGCATCTAACCTGCATCCAGATTACGTACAGAGCCGTGTCAACTTGCAGAGTCGGTGTAGAGATACATGAAGCCAGAGGCACTCAGCAGCGTATTTTATCAAGAAAGCAAAGTCCAGTGTACAGATTCCCAAGTACCGGCACCCTCTTTGCCCGCTTCCAAGCACCCCGCCTGAAAGCATGCGCGGGACGTAGCCTTGGCGAACATGTACACGGCCGATTATTCGTCCGATGGTCTGTATCGTTGGGCTACTTGCAGAAATGTGACCCTTCACATAGATGAACTGTCACAACACTCGGGATTATTGGTGCGCACAGCTTGCCAGAAAATAAGGACGACTTATACCGTACCGCGTGTAGCGGAGACGACGGGTGGTCGGCGTGTCAGGGTCCACGTCGGAATTATTCACGGGCCAAGCACCTGTCGCACTATCCTGGTTAATAACTGCATCGTGAACGGCCATAAGACGGGATTAGCTAATTCCGACGCCCATCGCATGACGCCGCCGTTGATGATTGAGCGTTGGAAGAGCAAGGGCCGCGCGAGGCAATATACAAGCACTCGGGGAGAATCGTTGACGAAAATTCAATAGAACAGACGAATGCTCGGACAATTGTCACCGCTTCTTGGCAAACAGGTCGGCTCGGCCATATCATGGGACACTCAGCGGACGATCGGCGGGAGTGCAACACGATAACTTTGCAGCTGATTGGACCTTCGTTAGCCCTTTGCATATACTATTAATTACATGCATGTCCTTTTTCAGCTGGAAATCCTGCAGAGCTCTGAGAAGGCTTGCTACCTCGTCTAACTTCGGTATCTATGCTCGCCATCTCCATTCGTCGCTCCCATGACGTCCAGGAATGGTGATCGGTTGCCACTTATGGACTACCAGCAAAGACGAGGAAATACTTGCACATATTCTCGTATCTCGTATTCCTTCCTCTGGTGAGTACCCTTCCTACCTATAAATTCAGCTGCTTCTTCCATGTGCCGTCGCGGCCCAGCAAACAAGAGGATACCAAGCCCCCAATCATCAACCAAGTACCAATTCAAGCCAATTCTCACAATGAAGGTTACCAACATCGTGCTGGCCCTCACGGCAACGGTCGTCTTGGCTTTGCCAGAAAGCGGAGGAAAACCTGCCCTCGCCGTACTGGAGCAGCGGTACTGCGTCCCTCTCAGCTGCGTCGGAAATGTAAGCACTTTTTTTCGCTTCCTTCGGCCTACATATGGTAAGGTTCTGACGTGAGCTCCTTCACAGTGTGACAGCGGAAATTGCCCGTACTGGAGGGTAAGTCTAAACACTCTTACTGCCAGACCGGGAAAAAGAGATGTTAGTTTCACGTTCTCAGCGCGTGTGCGGTTGCTGCTGCTAGAACGCCAGCGAAGTTCGTTACCACCACACGCCCATTGATCAAAGTGTTTGTCAGATTGCCAAGTTCCAAGTCGACATGGGTTGTATGGTCTTTGTATTGCTTTGGAACACTGCTCTAGATAGTCTCTGAACGGCTTCCTCAATACATAAGCATTTTGCCTTGATAGCCAGTCTACTCACATGATGTCAAATGCCAGTGCAGGCGGTAGCAAGCCGTTCACAAAACGTTACCCCGGCCACGCTGACGATGCTAATTCGACATGCACGTTGGTACGTCAGGCTACATGGTGCCCGAGGTGCTGCGATGCAAATCTTACACAAGCAAGACAGACCTCTACGCGCTAGGCGTCACAGTCCTAGAGCTACTTAGCCTACTTGAGGTCGAGGGGTTCCAGAAGGACATACAGTACTTGTACGCCAAGCTGGACACGGTCATGAACAAGACGGTGCAGCCAATCGAGGGGCACAGCGACAAGAACTGCGAGTACGGGCATGCGTAGGTGCAGTGCCTGTGTGAACCCGGCTTTCTAAGCAGCGCGCTCGAGGGCATGCTGCGGCTGTCCGAGCACAAGAGGCTAGATGTCAACACCGTGATGGGGCAGGAGTTGTATTATTCTGAGAAATCGTTCGTGTCGTGGCCAGATGACCTTCAAGAGCAGCCTGATCACGCAATATAGACGCGGAGCAGATCAAGTACGGCGGAGAGGCGCCGGTGCATTCATAATGTGCAACGCATATTCATCGGCGTTTCAGTTCACCGTTTCCCACCAGGCATATACATAAATAGATTGATATAAATAAAACCCACCCGGATCCCAGAATGCATCAACGTCAACCCGACAGAAAACCTGCCCGCCACCTGGCTTCCTCTCCCCTCTCCCACAAACGTGCTAGTTCCTTAAAAACGCCGCGCTGCAAAGTTTTCCCGCCGTGGCTGGGAGATGAATGAAAGTGGAAGCAAAATAGGTAAGAAATAGGACAAGAGGAGAATAACAAGAAAAGAGATGAAAACACACAAGAAAGAGGGCAGTTAAGACATGGTCAAGAAGAAAAAGGGAGGCCGCGCAGAGTCGTCATGCGTCTGACCCAGTAACGTCCAGCTGTGGTGGCCGGTTTACGACTTGCTAATCGGACGCGGCGTCGGCTCGTCGTCGAGGACAGGGGGCGGCGGCCGCGGGGTGGCGTCGACCTCGCTGGGCTCGGCGTCGGTCGGCGGCGTCGTGCTGGTAGCGGCGATGCCGTGCTTCTGCTCTGCCGCGCCTCCCAGTACAGGCGGCACCTCCTGCGACGGCGTCGTGGCCACCTGCGTCACCGTCTCCGGGGTGCTCTCGGAGCCCATCATGCTGTCGTGGCTGTTGGCGCGCATCATCTCGATGCCCAGCTTGGAGCTCGGCAGCGGCGTCTTGCCCGACAGGGCCTTGCTGCCGCGCCGCGCGTGGTGCTTCTCCTTGTGGTGGAAGGCCTCGTCGTCCTCGTCGTCGGCCGAGTCGGTGCCGTCCGAGGTGCGCCGTTCGGAGGACTCGCGCGCAGACCTGAACTTGTCCAGGGAGCGCACGGCCTGCTCCATCTGGCCGGGCGCGGACTGCTGCGTCAGGAGATGCGGCATCTTGGGCGCATCGTCGGAGAGAATGTCAGATTCTACAATCCCTAACCCGCCTTCTTCCCAATCGCCTGTCGCCTTGCGACTAATGACAAACGGGATGTCGTCCGTCATGACCGATTCCGAGTCGCCAAAAACGCTCGACATGGAATCCTCGCGGCTGGACATCATCGCGGAACCCTGTCTGCCGGCAAAGACAGATACGCTCGATGTTGGGCTGTCATCGGATCGGGGGTTAAGTTTGCGGAGGTTGAGGGGCACGGGAGCGGGTGCGGCCGAGCCGGAACTTGAGCGCTGAGGCGACTCGGGCCGCCATTGACAGAGACTGCGCAGCACTTCGCCCAGTTTCGAGGAGCTGATGGGCTTTTCGATGAGCGAATCAAAGTAGTGAGGTGCCTGGAGCTCCTTGAGATAGGACGTGATTGCGACGATGGGTGTGTGCGCGTTGGTATTTTTAGTCTCGCGAATCATCCTGGCCACGTCAGCGCCATTAATCTGGGGTAGCCTATACTCCAGAAAGATGACGTCAAACTTGATTTCGCTCATGGAGTATCGCACAGCCTCAGACCCGTTGGACACGGAAATGGTGCGGCATCGGAGCTTCTCGAGCAGCTTCTCCATAACCATCCTGGACACGGGATGGTCTTCGCAGATGAGTACATCCAATGGTCGAAAAGTCGGGGTGCCGCCATCAAACGCAATTTGTGAAAGCCGGCGCGAGCTTTGTCGGCGTCTCTGAACGCGCAGCAGAGCATTATGCCTGTCTCCTTCATTGTCCGACGAGGACGGTGACATGTCAAAGACTTGGCTTCGGCGATTACGGTGGTGCTGGTGCAGCATATCATTAGCCACCGGGCTCGATTCAGCAGAGCCAACGGTGAGCGAGCGTGATCGCCCGGCGCTGCGTGGCGTGGAGAGCTTTTGGGGCGAGATTGCGAGTTGCTGAGGGGTTGGTGCTTTGCCTTTGATGGGTGACGCGCCGACGGTCGTGGCCGCCTTTTGCAGGCTGGGGGGCACTTTGGGAATATCGATGGGTGGCGCATTCGGCTGTAACGTAGATGATTGGTGTGAGAGGCTAGACGCGTTGCTCGAAGCTTTCCGGCGGCCTTCTGCACCGCCAGCCACAAAAGACACAAGCAATGGCGAAGATGGCTGGGAGGCCCGGCTGGGTGACGAGGTCGCATGGCTGAAGCCGGACGGGGATTGCGGGCGGTTGCTGCCCTTGGCATTGGACAGCGTCCTCTGCAGGTGGTTTGCAAGAACCGGGCTGCCCTCCAACGAAGGGGCAGGCGAACCCATCCCCGCAGAGCTGCTGCTCGAGGACTGCTTATTCTGTGCTGCTAACGCCTCGGCACGAAGCTTTTGGATGACATCCTTGTTGGCCTTTTCGAGCACGGGGAGGTTCTTGAAAGAAAAGTTGCCAAAGTCGTCCGAGACTACAGGCTCACTGAGACGTCTCGACTTCATATCTCGCACATGGGGTGGGATATGCAGGGGCATCAGCTTGCGATTTATCGAGTTGACCTGGGCTCTGACACGCGACAGAGCATCGTGTGGCCGGTCGGGGTAGTCGGATCCCGATGCTGATTGGGGCGACATCTGATCTTCCAGTTCTTCAGCAAAGGATTGCAACACGGCTCCTCGGGCGTCAAAATACTCGGTATCTTCGGGGTTTTCGGGCTGAGGAACAAACTGCGCCTCATCTTCGAGCAGTGTATCCCAATTGACGCCTGTAAAGAAGGGGTGTTGACGGATTTCGTCCCCTCCAGATTCATACTTTTCCTCGCGGTTGGAGCCAAGTCGTTGAAGAGGATCAATGCAAAGGAGTTTGTTGATGAGATCTTTCGCCTCTTCGGATACAGTCTCCAAGACCGCTTCCTCCGGCCATTGAATTTTGCGCGCCAAAATGTTTTCAAACACTTGTTCGGCCTCGCTGGCATGGAACGGAGGAATGCCGAAGAGAAACTCGAATAGGATGCAGCCGACGGACCACCAATCCGAGGTTTCATCCTGCTTATCACCGTTGATGGTTTCCGGTGCAAGGTAATCAGGCGTTCCGACAAAGCGTCGGTTCGTGTCTTGCGGATCAAAGAGCGCCATGGGCGGTGGCATCATATTGGTCTGCGGGAGCGATGGATTCCGAGCGTGGCTATCAACGCTGGCTCTGGTGCTAGGCAGACTACCCAGCATGTCGGGTGACCCATGAATCATCGGGTCGTCGTCAACAGGTGACTTGGATGTCATCAGGCCCAATGCCCCAGGATCCGAGTCGTTGAGTGAAAAGTTGGACAACATCTGGGAAAGAGACTCGCTACCACCGCTATCGCTTCGCCGCCCCCCCGAGGTTCGCCGAGGCTCGGTCAGCTGGCCCAGGCTGAAGTAGGAGGGCTGGGACATGCTGCCGACATCTGGCGTCATTTGAGGCGTCATGGTTGGGGAGTGGACTTGGCCTTGAAGGTCCAAGGACGTGGACCGTGAGGAGGCCATGGAAGTGGATCGCACAAACGGCCCTTGCTTGAGGAGATCAGGTGTAGTGTCGCTTGTCTCGCTGTTCAACGCTCGCTTCTGACGGCCAACCAAACCCATCCGGGAGAGGCCAAAATCAGTGAGTTTCAAATGCCCCTTTTGGTCAATGAGCAGGTTATCCGGCTTCAGGTCACGGTGAATAATGTCGCGCTCGTGCAGGTGCTTCACGCCAAGGATGACTTCAGCGAGATACTTTTGGACCCAGTCCTCTGGCAGACCACCCAGCACCTTGATCAGGGCGGCACAGTCGCCGCCGTTGAGGTACTCCATGACAAGATAGAGATAGTCTTTGCTAGAAAATGTCCAGTATAGTTTGGCAACAAATTCGCTCTGGCCCTGCCACATCATGATGGCTCGCTCTGCTTTCACATTGCCGACTTGATTCTTGGCAACCATGTCTGCCTTTTTGAGCACCTTGATAGCAAAGTACTCCCCAGTGGACTTTTTCTTGGAGAGATAGACGCTTCCGAAGGCACCCTTACTGATGGGCTTGATGATTTCAAAGTCTTTAATGGACGGCTGGTTGGATCGTGCCTGCGGCGGTGCTTGGCTTGCTCCCAGGCGCGGGGACGGTGGTGGCCGCATGACAAAATCGGAAATGGCGGCCGACGATTGCCGCCTATGGTGTCGTGTAGGGTGAGCCACGGGGGAACTAAATTCGCTGCTGGGAAACATGGGGGATGCCTCTGGGGACACCATGACATCGTGGGAGCCGGGGATGATACGGGGCCTGATCCTCAGAGGCGACGATGGCTGCGTGGCACCGCGGGATGGTGATTCTTGCCGGCGAGGGGATGTGGCTCCAGGGATGACAAGGCTCCGCCTCTGATGCTGGCGGGCACTGGCAGCACGTCTAAGATCGCCGAATTCGGACAATGGAGAGTCGGTCCTCGGCATATTTCGTGATACAGAGAGTGATCGGAATGTCTCCTCAGGGTCGCCAAGGTCACTCTCTAGCCACAGAGTAGAACCTCGTCGGCCGTCTCGAGACTGAGCCGATGTCCCAATATACGATCTTGGTGTGAGGCACTCCTTGGGGCTGGCAGAGCCCGTAGACCCAACGACAGAGCTTGGACGAGAACCGCCGTGTACAGCGGCAGACAAGTTCACTTGGCGTAGGGCAGCCGCCAACGCCGAGGGGCTGGTGACGACGTGGCCGGAAGAGCCAGCCTCGGAGCGACCACGAGAGCGTGAGCCGGAGACTGCACTTTTCGTTTCCGCCTCGTAGGCTCCCTTTTCTTCGGGCTCAGGTTGGGCCTCCTGCTGCGGCTCGTCAGTGTCGTCGACACTGGAATCTGTGAGCTGGCCGGCGGCAATCCGGGCAGCCTTTCTCATGGCCTCTTCAACGCAGTCTTGGACGAGACACGAAAGTTCAATGCGAATACGTTCAGAGTACTCAAGGATTTTCCGGTGGCGGAAGATGGCATCAACCTTATTGTGGGCAGCCTTTTCCGTGTCAGCACAGAGAAGAGCCAGGCCCTGCTCCTGCTCGAGGGTATTGGTACTCGGGGACTGCCATTGCAGGACTTGTGATATGCGTGACTCTGATTGCGGGGATTGTGTCCGAATTTCGCCGTCGTTGAGATGCGTCGAGTGCTCCTTGATGGTGGGGTTACTGATTTCGAGAGCAGTGTCGCACAGATCCATCAGCAGTTCGACGATTCTTGCCTGGGGTCGTCGTATAGCAAAGGAGCGTCCTCTAGAATGCCCAAAGCCACTGGTACGATCTCGAGAACGGGCGAGCGATGTGCTTGGCGATGATTGCGTAGACGGGGGCGGGCCAATGGGCAGGCCCTTGTAATCAGCGAGAGGAGTGGACTGTGGTTCGAGGAGTCGGCTCTGGCGAGTCTCGAGAGCATCGAGGACTTTGACGATAGCATGCCGGTGCTCATTGAGACTCTCCTGGGCCAACTGCACATCCATCTCGGCTCGGTGCTCTTGGAGACAGAGATCGGTATGTTTCTCGAACCACCATGGTGGAATCTGGCGTTCGCAAATTCGACATAGGACGGGTGGAGGGGGGTCGAGGGGCTCCGAGTCCTCTTCGGCCGACTCGGCGAGCTTGGTGAGGTAGCCGGCAAGGACCTCGGCACCGGAGCCAAGTGAGTCGACAATGACATCGGGAAGGTCGATTTGGATTTCTTGGGGAGGGGTCCAGGGACGAATCATCCACATGGTCTGGGCTGGTTAGTTGGGGGGAGCGATGGGGGGTCGTGTTCCTTACGTGACTCTCGCCGCCCGAGGCACTGTCGTAGACCATGATACCTTGGGCTTCGAGTTGGGCGAATTCGTCCTGTTCTTCAGGCGGGACGGCGGGCTCGGTGGGATCGTGGTCAGGGTCGTCTGGATCGGGATGCTCGGCGGGGAGGTTAAGGCGCAGCTTGGATAGGGGGCCCAAACGCATAGCAAACTTGACACGATGGCTCTTGGAGTCATCCCTCTTCATGGATTCGACAATGTCGGTAAAGGCAGTCTTGTTGTCGCTGACGATGAGGTCGGAGAGCAGGGTGCCGTCGAGGGCGTCGTAGGGGGTGCCGACGACGTCGTTCCACGAGGGACTCACCCACTTGATGGTACCATCGAGGTTGAGGTCGACAATGACATTGAGAGTCTGAGAAGCGGCTTCCTGGAGTTCTTCTCTCTCGTTTCGAATGTCTTGGCTCAGGGAACGGGTCATGAGGGTGGAGTCCAATGTGCGAAGCGTCGTGAGGGCTGGGGGCGCCAGCGCCTGGGACGGGGGGTCCATGGCGGCTTGTTTTGATCAATCGGCGCGACTGTCAGTAGCGAGGTATCGAGGTATCGAGCGGGCATGTGGCGGCGGCGGGAAAAGACGCTTTTTCGAGGGCTCGCCGCCACGGCGCTGGCGTGTTGGGCGGCGTACAGTTCGCTTTTGGCGTGGTTGTTTGCAAGCCAAAGCAGCTGGCGGCTCACCGAGGATCAGACTGGCGGGGACGCCAGGACTAGAGCCGCGGGAAACCCGAATACATGACTGGCAGGCCGTTTCAGAGCAGAGCAGATGCTCGCGGGCGGGCTGTTGGGAGGGCGAGTCCGGAGAGGGGAGGGCGGAGGCGCGGCGGAGCGAGGCGTCGTCTCAATTGGCACGACGGGCGCTGGTGCGGGTGGTGGGCGTGGAAGCAACTGGGCGAAATGAGGATGCCACCGAAGCGTCTGCTGACAATGCAAGGCGAGACGGAAATAAATAAAAACAAGAAAGAAATATGGACAGGGAAGAGCCGGTATGGGAGAGATGGAAGCCGAGCGTCGAGGGAAAGTCGAGAGAAAAAAGAAGGGCGACGCAGGAGGATGGATGAGACCCTCCCTGTGTGCTGTAAGCTATGGAGGTACTGATGGTATGGTGAACTGAGGCGTGCGGTGGGCGTAGTGGCACGGCACATAGTGCAGGGGCTGTTGATACCCTGTGCCAGGAGGAGGTACTCAGATTAATGCCTGTACAGGAGGAGGTACCTACCTACCTAGGTACTGGTACAGGTACCTATCTCTAGTACCAGGTTAGTAGGTAGCAGTAAGTAGGTGGGCTGTTTAGACAGTAACAGTCAGGTCACCTACATATATCGGCACTTTGAATCTTTATTTCCATGCCATGTCAATCATCGTGATACTACCACATAGGAAGGCAATCTTGCACTTCTGAAATGTCGTCGCCTATCCATAAACATCCCCTTCGCGAGCCCCTTGGTAGGTACCTAGTACTCGGTACCAGCTTCCGTTTCCTTGCCCCATGACACATTAAGTGGGTCACAGAGGTGCCAGGGCCAATGGGAGCGCTGCATCCCAACTAGCCTGTAGGTGCTAAGGGATGGGCTTCTGCCGCCAGTGTGCGGCCTGCATCTACAACTAACACGAGGTAGTTAGTAGCTTCGTACATGCACCATTAAAGTTCAGAGGTCGCTCCCTGCGGTGGAGAGTTGTCACAGTACACATGTTATTCATATCCAGATGCGGGCTTGATGCCGGAATGCGTCTATGGGTATGCCGCAGACTCGTGTACGTGTCTGGGTCGTCAGGCAACACGCGGCTCGCTCCGATCTGCACGCGGACACCAGACCTCGCTTCCCATGGCTCTGTTCGCTCTGTCGCCTACAAATGACAACACGGATGCCTCTTCCTCATCTCCACGGTCCGCGTCGCGCACCAATTGCGCAAAATGCCCGTCTCCCCTCTGCACCAGCTCCTCAGGCGCACCCGCCTCCACCACCCGCCCGCCCTCTACCACCACCACCACGTCGGACCTGGGATAGATGGTGTTGATGCGGTGCGCGACCGTTATCACCGTGCTCCGCGCAAACGCCTCCCGCAGCACCTCCTGCACCGCGCCGTCCGTGGCCTCGTCCACGCTGCTCGTCGGCTCGTCCAGCAGCACCACCCGCCCGCCCTTGAGCACCGCCCGCGCAATCGACAGCAGCTGCCGCTGCCCGTGCGACAGCGACCCCGTCGTCACCTCCGTGTCGAGGCCGCTGCCGCCCTGGAAAGCGTCCCAGAGGCCAACCTGCTGCAGCACGGCCTGGATGTCCGCGTCGGCGCGCGTGCCCGCGGGGTCCGTGTTAAAACGCAGCGTGCCGACCAAGACTGGGGCGTCTTGCGGCACCGCCACGAGCCGCTCCCGGATGATATCTCGCGGTATTGTGGCCAGGTCGTACCCGTCAATTTTGATGACTCCGCTATCAATCTCGAGCAGCCGCGCAAACGTAGCCATGAGTGAGCTCTTGCCACTGCGTCCCATGGTGAGTATAGGCTGTAGATGCACTACGAGGAGCGATGCCGACTTACCTTCCCGTACGTCCGCAGACGCCAATCTTGAGGCCTGCTTTAATCTCAATGTTGGCGTCTTGAATGCCAACCGAGCCGGGCCTGTCAGACTGTTAGTGGACCTGTGCAGCATGAGACCGTAGAACGGCGACGTCGAACCTGTGTGACGCGACCACGCCGCGCATCTCGATGTGCCCATCCACTGGCCATGACGCCGGTGGCTCGCAGACTTCCCGCGGCTGACCCTCCGGCTTAACGTTCTGCTCAAACGACCGAAGCCGTGCGATGGCGCCCAGGGAGGTCTCAAACAGTGTCCAACCACCAATGACCGACGCCAGGCTTGCATTAAAAGCTGCGGGGATGGATAGGTCAGCATTACACCCACCCAATTGCCAAGAATACCACAGGTGCACTGCACTTACACAGAATATTGTTCAGGGATACGCCCAGAAGAGCGGGGTTGGTGGAGGACCTCAACAGCAGTGCAAGCATCACCACTATCGTGGTCTCGGCCGCGACAATAAGATCAAGCACCATAGTAAGCCATATTTGTATGCACATCAACAAGTACGTCGGGCGCTGCGATAGGTCAAGGAACTCTTGGCAATATTTCTTGCAGCTCACCTCCCAGCCAAAGGCGCGAATTGTCGCGACACCATCCAGCGTTTCCAGGAAGTTGGCATACAAGGGCCCGCGAGTCTCCAGCTCCAACAGTCGAAGCTGCTGCGACGTTCGAAGGTACACCTTTTGCAGCACGTACACGGCACCTATGAGGAACGGAACAGTAGCTGCCATGTACGGAGACCCCGTCGCGATCAACGCCGCCTCCGCGGCAGCACCCAGTAGGTCTGGTCATATCAGCTGTAGCTCTCCCGCATAACCATGCCATAAACCTTACTTGTGACTGTCACCAAAGTTCCAGTAGCCAGTTTCGTTTCAATAAGGGACATGTCCTGGCTGAATCGATTTAGCGTGTCGCCCGCTGACGTGGTCGTAAAGTACAGCTGAGGTGCGCTATCGACGAGTCAGAGCAAGCAGCTATAAAACCCATGCTATACTTACTGCATAACTGTTTCCAATAAAACGCGGTGAAAGTGTCGCGCCACCGACGGTGTAATTTGAATCAACATTGACCTGGTCTTGTCAGCTGTGACTCATCCATGCCTGCAGTATACATACCAAGCATAACCGGCGATACCGCAAATATTGAGTATCCCAAGCAGGAGGTACATGACCGCAAACAGCGTTGTCTGGGCACCGTTCCCATTGATCCACCAGTTCAGCCAGAGGTCTAGAAAAGTCAGGTGGTGCGGCACAAAAATTACAATTTACTTACAAGCAAATGTTACTGCGAAAACGTGGACGACGGTGAAGCCGACAAAGGTTGAGGACTTGAACCAGCCAATAGACTTGAAGTAGTACTTATATACCTCCAGGTCGCCAACACGACGACGCAAGTCTGCTCTCTCGTTTGCTTCGGCCACATTCTCTGACACTGTAGATATCTCGGCTTCTTTGGATTCTTCCGAACTAGGCTGCTCATGGGCCGCCTCGGGCCCGTATTGGACAGCGCCAGCGCGAATCAACTGGTCGTATGTCCCATCTCGCTCCAACCGACCGTTTGAGAGCATGAGGATCCTGTCAGCGTGCTGAAGAAGTGAAGTAGTGTGCGTCGCGAAGATGGTGGTGCAGCCGTGCTGCTTCAGCCAGCCTGACGGACCAAAGAGCCTTTGTACAATGTTCTTGACAGTCTTTGGGTCAACAGCGCTGACAAAGTCATCCAGCACGAGCATATTTGGACACGAAAATAGTGCTCGGGCTAGGGATACTCTCTGCTTCTGTCCACCGCTTAGGATTCCGCCACTACTTCCCATCTTGGTGTTGTCGCCCCCTGGGAGAAGTGAAAGATCATGTCTGAGGGAACATACATCCAAAACATCCTCGTACAGTTTCCTGTCAGTGGCCACCTCATCCCCAAAAGGCCCACAGATTGCCTTCTTGATTGTCGTGTCAGGCAGCCACGGCGACTGTGCGCAATACGCAACTGATCGATCTTGCACCAAGACGGTTCCTCGCTCCAGCTCTGCCTCGCCAAGGATGGTTTTCAGCAGGGTAGATTTACCCGAGGCCACACTACCAATAACAGCAGTCGTGGATCCTGTAGCAACCGAGAAGCTCACGTCCTGAAGCACCGTCTTTTCCGCTCCAGCCGGTCGCGCAAAGACGTCCTTGAAGTCTACAGCCAGCGTTTCCGTTCTGTTTGCTTCAGTTCTCTTACGCAACTGCCGCTGTAGTTCTATACCAGAACTACCACCGCGCTCTTGATCTTGAACCGAGCCGATAGTGTTTGTTGGTAAATCCTGTGCCCCAAGGAGACGTCTGTAGTCCTCCCTTCGCTTAGATAGGAGGAAGTCTTGGATTCTGTCAATGCAACCCAGACTTGATGCTGTTGCCGGAATGGCACTCAACAGCTTTGCCGCAGGGTCTGTCAAGAGTGTAATGATCGACAAACTCGTAAATATTTTAGCGGTGTCGAGGGATCCTGGCTTGCTGAGCGCGACCATGGCAAAAGTCGCAGCAGGTGCAAGTGCCCAGGGGACATTCTGTACCGTGTTCTGCCATACAATGTACCAGCGAAACTTTGACATCTTCTCCGTCTCGCGGACTCTTTCTTGCTGGATGCGATTGATAGTGATCTTGCAAAGACCTGCCATTCGAATCGAGCGGATGTTGAGGAGCATCGAGCTGGTCTGTGCAATTCGTCTCTGCACGGCATCTACCCAAACTTTTTGACTGCCACCAATTCCCGATGCTATTTTCTTAGCACCGAAAAATGCAACTGCACGTGTTAGTTTTCAGTCACATTGTCTGACGGGCGGCATCACATACTGATAACGAGGGCAAGCGGCACTACGCAGACCCAGCCGAGCTGCCTCGCTAGCATGTACACCCCTAGGGCTACCTCGATGGCACGCGCCCAGCACTCATTCAACTCTGTCAAGCACTCGGTGATTTGGTCCACGTCGGTACTCATGAGCGTGACAGCAGCAGATTCGTCATAGACGCCGTCACGAGTCTGCAGCGCCTTGTCGTATATGAGACAGACGGAGGCGCAACGAAACATGACCTTGAATCGGCTCACTTTTTGATTGCAGTGCAAACGCAGAACGGTCAAGCCAATGTAGACTACGGCCGTCGCTCCCACCAGACCATAGCAGTCTGTTGGCGTCAGCGTGGCAGCATCGTTGGTCAGAAGGGATAGGATGGCGTGAAAGAGATATGGCTGAGCAAAAATGAAGCCGATAAGGCAAAGTCGAGGAGGGACAATGGCGAGAAAATCGTACATGACTGCGCGAGCTACTGCGATGGGAAACTCGAGTCGACGTTCCGGTTGTTTTCGGGAGGCCCAGGCGCGAGCCATGGATTTGTTCAAGCCGTGAGACAGCAGTGCATCATCCAAGCGATTCAGATCTTCAACGGCGAGGACTTTTTGAAACCCGCGGCGAAAGGTGTCGTTGATCCACCACAAGAAGCTCCTGTTGATAAGGCCGCTCGTTGCCTCGGGGGGGAGAGTCCGATGCACGGAAAGGAGATGCGCCCGTTTGCCCACACTCTCGGCTATGAGAAACAGGGTTTTCAGGAGCACTATAGCAGTTGTGATTATTGTAGTAGCATCTAGACCGCCTCGCAGCCAGAGGGTACGCGCCTGGGGCAGGTCCAGTAGGATGGTGATGACGAGGTACAGGCTGAGCAGAGTCGAGGGCCGCACGGAGCGGGCGTCTTCGATCCATGACAGCGCAATCATCTGCAAGGCCACGAGGAGATTGACTGTCGCTGCCGCAACGGACACTCAGGTCTTGACGCTCTTATCTAAGCTCCATAGGACGACCAGGGAGAGCTCCAAGCATGCGATGATGCCGGCCACAGTCTATCAGCATGTTAGAGAGGCTGCAGGACACGGCGGACAGGATCACCGACCAGTTTGATGGAGCGCAGCCAGCTTGGCCGGGCCGCCGTTTCGGCTCTCGCAAGGACTGCTATCCGGGCCGGAAACACGACGGAGAAGAGGGCGGCAGGGACCAGCGCAAAGATGGCCTGCTCGAATTGCAGGGTGAAGTCCTGGCTGCGGCAAGCAGGGTCCGCCAGAGGACCGAACGCCGCGTCGGCGGAAGTGCAGTTGGGAGGCATGGCGTCCTTGCTCGAAGCGCAAACCGGTACGTCGTTGCCTCTCAACGGCGCTCGGGTGCTGAGATTGGCGGCCTTTATTGTAGTCGTGACAAGGCCATGTGGGTAGTTGGTGAGATTGAGGTGGCGTGACTCACGCTAAGTTCGTCCAGCTGCCGTTCGCTTACACTACGGTCGAGGAATCCCGACAATATGGAAATGAGTAATGCGGTATCACAAAATCATATTTCCTAACAGCAACAATAGCCATGCAACCAACGACCGGAACCGAGTTGGATAGAGGTTGTGCGGGTAACTATCGTGGAGAGGGGGGCGGAGGCCCCAGATCAGCAGATCGCTTGGCATCGATTTGCCCGCAAGCACGCGGCTGAGCATAGAAGCAATGTAAAAGCCGGAGCTTTTACCATGAAGAATGCTCCCCATCCCAATTAGCCTGGCTGTGAGGAGGGGTGCAGGAAAGCACGGTGGCGTTCCTATAAATAGTATAAATACCTTTCGAGTTTATTACCGTTTTGTGCTCGGACTCGCGTACAGCTACAGACACCACAACTCGGCTCCTCGGCACCTGCCAGCCTGTAACCAATGGTTGTGAGTTGCGCATTCAGCTGAAGCTCGTGTATGCCGAGTTGGAAGGTAGGCTCTCGCTCCAACTAGTACTAACTCTGCATTGAACGCGCGAGACAGCTGGGAGGATGGGTCGTCACCGTGTTCCAGTAGAAAGTATAAATTACGCAGCCCGTGCCCTTGATGGTTTCCCTCTAGTTTCGCGGTACATTGTATGGCAGAACAAACAACCACTCGCACATTACCGAGATGAAATTTCTTTACATTGCCTCTGCCTTCGCGATGCCCTCACTGGGGAAGGTTGTTCAGGGCCAGAAAGGTATGTGTGCCCATGTCCATGAAGTGAAACCTCTTAACACGGGAAAGGTTATGCGGCGGGTATCATCTGTCCTCCATGCCCTTCGGGGCACTGCTGCATCACCGGTGCACAATGTGCGCCCATCCCGGGGCTTGGCCAGCCCTGTACTGGTAGGTTGGGAAACCTTTTTTGTGCAGCTTCAAGCTGATTCCGGACAGATACTACCGAAGCGCCATTCCCTGGTGTGTGCCCGTGTTCTGGGGATATGAAGTGTGTCGGAGGTACCTGCGTGCAGAATGGAGGTGGTACTTGTCCGGGGAGATGAGCAGCCATGGCAATCCGTAGTTCTTATCCGGATCGCGACTAGTTTTAACCCACAAGTCCTTATATATGTGTCTCAACATGGCGTCGGAAATCCCGGTTTCACTTCCATGGCCAAGTGCTTCGTAAGCAGTGGTTGATTCTCGTGAATGAGAGTAGAATGGCATCACTGGAGTATGATGGTTCCTACACGGTATTCAAAGCAGACGTAATCGCCTGCGCCACGTCGTCTACATGGGCCTTTGGTCCAATTTCGCAGTATTTTGTTGGTGTCGCGGGAATTTGTCACGGTTCTCGCCTCAACTCTTCCATTTTCCGCGTACAGCTGCCGTCAGCTGTGGCAGTGCAGGGCGAGAACGAGTTGGGTGGTACCGAGCCTGCGATACGCTCCTCCGCTCCATCCGTAGCCGATTGGCGGTGCGTTGAACGGACAGCCGCAGCCGAAGGTTGCTTTTCGGAGGGCTCTAACTGGAGTTTGGGGGTCAAGAGAGCAAGGATGGGTGACTTCGAAGTGCGACGCGTGGGAAAAGGGCAGGTGTTCTGGTTCCAAGGCGGATGAGGAGCGTGTACGGGCTGGCCGCGAGACATCGGGCCATGTTCTGCGTTGTCGCTTGGGAGAAATAGATTTCCCAGGGATCTGATGCAGCCCTGCAGGTCCCGTGAATCGTTGGCGGGATCCTCCACGGTGGCGGACTGCCTTTCCACATCCAAGTCTCAGACGACGGCTTGGGATGGTGTCTCAGACGAGCGCCAAGACGCAGTTGTGGCCCAAACTTGCATGTCGGAAATATTGGTGAAAATGATACGTACCAATCAATGGCTGCCATCATTGTTGAGGGCTGGGCTGGGCTGGACTGGGCCGCGGCTGGATCATGGATGTCGATGGCTGTAGCAGGTGTCGACGCCTGTACCCAGTATTCATGCAACAAGAAAGGGCCGGCCCAACAGCGTGCCGGGGCTAGGAAGAGCCGGTCGCTGGGCGACGATGCGATGACGAGCATGATTATTCAAGGCAAGAGGGCTGCCAGCAGGGGAGAAGAAGGGATACATGCAAACAAGCAGGGCAGGCAGCCAAGCAGGGCAGGCAGCCAAGCAGTGCAACCGAGCAGTGCTATTTCCCTACGAACTCGGCCACTTGACAGGCCCCACTTCTCTCGCCCGCCTCATCCAAGGCCAACCAACGCTCTCTCGACTCGATTCAGTCGTGCCCGTCATCATACCTACAGTACTAACCCGCCCTCCTCCTCCTCCTCCTCGCCGCCAGCGAATAAAACCCATTGAGGGCGCCCTTTCGTCCGCTCTTGCTCGCCGCATCCACCAGCCCTGACTGACGATCCTGCGACTATTTTTACCCTTCCACGATCCCCTCAACCCCATACACCTCCTGTCCCTGGCCCTGTCGCCAATTCCTACCCCGCCCACCGCCACTGCTCCCGATACACTCCCAACCGCCACCGCGACAAGTCGTGCCTCTTCCTGGTGAGCAACCCCACGGAATCCGAAACGTCCCTACTCGCCATCCCGGTTTCAATCTGCGTCGCCAAGCTGCGTGCATGGTCGAGCCGCTCACTCCCCAAAATACAAGGCCCTCCTGCCCACCAGGCACCGCAATGCTGGCTCGCTCTCCCGCCCGACTAGTCACCGCTAGCATGCCAACCTGCCCGCCAACTGGCTAACACATCACCGTTGCAGCACCAGGCTGTTGGCCGCAATTCTCGAGCTACCATATTCATTCTCCTCAACAACCTGTCGCCATGTCCGCCTCGCTGTCTCCGGAGCAGTACGGCTCGCACCAGTCGATGAGCCCCGGCGACGGCTCCGACGGCAAGAGTCCTGTCGGGTTGAACCTCGAATTTTTCAAGAGTCTAAACGACAAGCGTTCCAACCGGGGTATGCAGAGCGCCATGTATCATGATGATTTCCTTGCAGTATTGTATTGACTGGGACGACCAGATGGCAAAACCCCGAAGCGCCGTGGCCCTAAACCCGACAGCAAGCCGGCCCTCACACGCCGGCAAGAGCTCAACCGCCAGGCTCAACGGTACGCTTCCCACCGCCGGCCTCCAGCTCGACCGTCTCTGACCGATATCACAGTACCCACCGCGAACGCAAAGAACTATACATCAAAGCCCTCGAGGATGAGGTTCTCCGACTGAAAGAAATCTACAGCTCCGTCTCGCGCGACCGTGAAAAGCTCGCGGAAGAAAACCGTCTCCTCAAGGATACGCTCGTTCGGAATGGCATCAATGTGCCCAGCTCTGGTAACGGGCGCGATGACAATAACAACAACCCTAGCGCTGGCTCAACGGGCTTCGGCGGCGGCTCACAAAGCTCCTTCTCCCCGCGGCCTACCCCGTCGCATGGCTCGGCTCCCTCCGCTGGCGGCAACTATTCCCATCAATCACAATATCGCGGTAATCAATATAGCGCATCCCCACCGCAACACATCCCAGCGACCAGGCTGGACGTTGAGCAGGCCGGCATCGACTTTGTCTTGGCGTAAGGCTCACCAAGCACTCCTCCAACCTCGCACGCTAACGCCCTTGCTACAGATTAGAAAAGCCTTGCATGGCTCACCTGCCGTTTCTCATGGACAGAGCATCGGGGCCGGAGGGAGAACCATGCGGCCACGCCCTAATGGCAACATGCCCGCCCGCTCCGTTCAAAGACATACCGCAGTCGACGCCGTTCGCTGGCACGGACGGGACCGTCATCAAGAAGGAGGAGACACCGAGTCAGGGCACATGGCAGGTGACAAAGGCCGACCTATCCACGCTTATGGACCTGAGCAAACGCCTTGATCTCGACGGCGAGATAACGCCCGTCATGGCATGGGGCATGATTATGAGCCACCCACAGTTTGCGGCGCTCTCGGCGGCGGACGTCCAACGCATCGCTGAGGACCTCGGTCGTAAAGTCAGATGCTACGGGTAAGGATGCCGTGCTGTGTTCTCCTACCGCCGTCTTCACCAGCTAACTTGCCTAGATTTGGCGCCGTCATGGAAGATTTCGAATTGCGCGACGCATTTGAGAGTGTCTGCTCCAACCGATTGGAGCAACTGGCCTTCTAATGTTGAAATTTGTATGAGAAACGATACCAGTCTTTGTTTGCTTCTAGACTTGATGTTATTTGACTTTCTTGCGTTGTTGTTCGGAGCCGTCGAATTTTGCGTTTCTATTAGTATGTAGTTAGGGCCAGTGCTGTCGGCACTGTAGGATCAGCAGCCCGCTCGTGCTGCCGATTTTGAACAAGAAACGGGACACATCTGGTATGGAAATAACGCTTGAGTTACCATCTAATTCTTCCTTTCCTCCATGCCATGTACGTTGAGCAATCTGCGCGCACCCTTCTCTCTCTCGCACTGGCCTCCTCGTGGGGGCTCCTCCGGCAGCCAGTGACAAGACGGGATTCCGAGTTTTATGCCCCACACCCCACCACAAATTCAACTCTCGACTTCAAATTCAAAGTGTGGGACAAGCGAAGTGCAGAACGGTGGACGACCACGACCTCTTCCAATTTCCACGCAGCCCTGACGATAGCGTCCCGACACGGTAATAGCTATACATCATGGCCGACTCCCTCGACTACGTGAAAATCTGCGGCAGCTGCGCCTCTGGCGATGGCTGGGGCCCTGCCGTCACCACCGAGACGACCCTCGACGGCGTGCCCTATGCGCCCTTCTCCAAAGGCGACAAGCTCGGCCGCATGGCTGACTGGACTGCCGAGGGCAAGGACCGGGAGCGTGGCGGACGCAATCAATACAACCGCAACTTCAGAGGTGAGTCGACTGCTCAGCACTCGCAGAAATATCCAGTGTACTAACAGAATGTCCTCTCCCCCGCTTCAGACCAGCAAGTCTACGGATCCAGCCACGCCGTCACCTTCAACGCTCCTCCCGCCGAGGACGAGTCGACCTTTTCCGTCGTCAGCAACGCCCGTGACTCCACCAAGTCGAGATACGGCCGCGGCGCCGTCTTCACCCGCGGCCGCGGCGCTCGCGGCGGTGCCCGAACCGATACCCGCGGCGGACGTGGCGGTGGTGCCGGCGCTCGCCAGGCCGGCGCTCGCCAGGGCTACGGCGGCTACGAGCGCGGTGGCCGCGGCGGTGGCCGCGGCGGCTCGGGTCGCCGCTTCGGCTGGCGCGACTACGACAAGCCGGCGCGCAACCGCGACGCCAGCATCAACATCAAGGCCGACTGGGGCCTGCTGGAGGAGATTGACTTCAACCGCCTGGGCAAGCTGAACCTGGACACGGACGCGGGCGAGGACCTCGAGGACTACGGCTTCCTCTACTACTACGACCGCTCGTACGACAAGCAGCCGGTCAAGGGCGCGGAGAAGAAGCTGACGGCGCTGGACCGCGCGGCGTACAACGTGACGACGTCGTCGGACCCCGTGATCCAGGAGCTCGCCGACAAGGACGAGGCGACCATCTTCGCGACGGACACGATCCTGTCCATGCTCATGTGCTCGACGCGCTCCGTGTACCCGTGGGACATTGTCATCACGCGCCAGGGCCGCAAGCTGTTCCTGGACAAGCGCGACAACGCGTCGCTGGACATGGTGACGGTCAACGAGAACGCCATCGACGCGCCGCTCGACGCGGCCGACGGCGGCCGCGAGCCCATCAACCAGCCGCCGGCGCTGGCCGAGGAGGCCACGTACATCAACCACAACTTCGTCAATCAGGTCGTGGCTGAGAGCGAGACGGCCAAGGTCGCCATGGCCGCCGCCAACCCCTTCTACAACGCCTCCGAGGACGCGGACCCGCCGGCCTCGCGCGCGTACAAGTACCGCCGCTTCGACCTCTCCACCAACGACGAGGAGCCCGTGTACCTCGTCGTCCGCACCGAGGTCGACGCCGTCCAGAAGAACGCCATCAACGGCGAGGACCAGCACATGACCATCCGCGCCCTCAACGAGTTCGACAGCCGCGCCCAGGGCAGCGGCGGCGCGCTCGACTGGCGCGCCAAGCTCGTCTCGCAGCGCGGTGCCGTGGTTGCGACGGAGATGAAGAACAACTCCTGCAAGCTTGCTCGCTGGACGGTGCAGAGCATCCTGTCCAAGTCTGACATTATGAAGATTGGGTATGAATCTCTTTTGCCCCTCGCTTGCCTCGGATTTCCCTCATAATGCCATGTATAAATGCTAACAGTGATCAGTTTCGTCTCCCGTGTGAACCCCCGCTCCAACGACAAGCACGTCATTCTCGGCGTCATCGGCTGGAAGCCCCGCGACTTTGCCGCGCAGATGAACCTGTCCCTCTCCAACGGCTGGGGCATCGTCCGCACCATTGCCGACATGTGCCTGAAGCATGAGGGCGGCGACGGCAAGTTCGTCCTGCTCAAGGACCCGAACAAGTCCATCCTGCGCCTGTACGACGTCCCTGCCGGCAGCCTGGACGAGGAAGAAGAAGAGGAGGAGGAGGAGGGTGGCGAGAACGGCGAGGAGAACGACGAGTAAGGAGAGTAAGGAGGGAGGGGCGGGAGAGCAGGTCGGAGAGTTAAAGCGCATATGAATTATGAAAGGAATTCAGCCCTTATTTTGGGAGGGGAGTGGAGATTAGGGATACATAAAAGCTGGAAAGTCATTGAGGGCTTAGTTATGAAGCATGTAACGAGCAGTAGATGAATGTAGAGGAGTTTTTATCATCGGTTACCACTGGCGTAACAAGCACGTTTTGCTGTCGTGTCAAGGTTATCTCCATTTCAACACGCTCGGGCTGCTGCTTCTCGCACTTCTCTCGCCCTGCGTAGCTGAAGAACGCGCTCATCAACTTGGCCCTCCAGCATCCAGCATCCAGCAGCACTCCTCAGCGCCCATTGGGCACCTCTATAGAACCTAGTTGCTACGAATTTGGGGCCGGAGCGATGCGCAAGACGGTGTCAGGACACATACGGCTATAAGCGCCCAGCACTGCCTCGTTGGGTCTCACCCGCTGTCGTTCCCATACGATGGTGGCCCAACCACCGAACCGCAACTCTCGCCCGCCGGGCCCGTGTCATGTTTTCTCTCGGCCGCATGCCAAGAAAGGGCGCCAAAACATGAACCGGGGAGCGGTTCCCCTCCCCGGCGCACTTGCTGATTCGTGACAGGCAGCGGTAGAAGGGACTAGGGTGCGGGAGGCGTTGAAGGGTTTGGCGGTGAGGTTGTGTATATTTGAGACTGCAGTCAGCGCCAAGCAGAGCGGGCCGGGAAATGGACATGCAGCGGGCGGGCAAGCACAGGAGAGACATGTTGGGGAACGGAGCCTAGGAACACGCGTAGTTTGGTTTGGTTCATTTGATGCCGCGGCTTTTGACTTGTTTGCAGGGGCGGTGCTGGATTGTTTTCGTCTGCATCATTGCACTGCCTTGTCACGAAAACCAAAGCGTGGGGGCTCAGCCGGATGTTGCATCAAGAGTGTTCGCGATAGAGCATGCTCTGTAGCGTGTTCTGATATATCAAAGAACCTGGACATGTCATCTTGCATTCTATACATGGGATTTCATACATTGCTGGTTGTTTGGCCGCCCAAGCGTGGGATACGACAGGATACTTAATCCTATGGAGCATTCCGCGAGCGGTGCCAACATCATCCTTTTCGTATCAGGGTTCTCTGAAGTAGGTAGATATTGAACTTGAGTGCCGTAGACGGGTGACGGTGGTGGTCGCCCTGGGCGCTGGCTGGCGGTCATGACAGCACGCCGATGTGCGCTCCGTAGCCCAAGCAATATCAGATTCAATGGAAGTAAAGCAGGCCAAGCTCGGCGCCAACATTCGCGCCAATCCAGGCTGCTGCTGCGAGGCACAGGAGATTTGGTGTTTTGTACTCCGTACGCCCGTCCCTATGCCATGTAGAACGGCCAGATGTAGCAGCGCCTCTCAGTCCTTCTCCTTCGTCCGGTCTCCCACTTTTCTGCCCGCATCCAACACCACTAAACCGCGGGCAAGGCAAGGCGGGGAAAGGGATGACAGGTTGGGGTGACATCCTGCTGTGCTTCTGTAACGAGGCTGCTACACGGCAACAGGACAAGCGTGCCGAAATTCCGAGAACAGAGGTGGTGCACGGCGCTGATTCCAAACGCCAAACGAGCACGGCGTGACACCCCTGCACCCCCAGCATCTCAACAATCACCGTCCAGGGTCTTTAATTGCGACTCTACGGAGGTCGCTTTCAAAAGTCGTGTCTGGCGCTAGAAGCAAGGAGTTACTAGGATCCCTAGTAGGTACATCAAAGTACTTATAGGGGCGCCTAATTCTTTATAGGGGCGTGCTGATTCTTTATAGGGACGCGTTAAAGCTATTACATACGTTACCTAGCTATTATCTATTAATTACTACCTATAAGATATATATATCTAATATACCTACCTTGTAACTATCCTTATTAAATCCCTATTTCTAGAAAAGCTATAGACACGACTTTTAAAAGCGACCTCCGTATATCGATGGCTAATTGCCCTGGCCCAAGCCAGGCCGTGACTCGCTCGGCCAATAGCTTGGTGGGACACGCGCCAGCATGAAAAAAGTGGTAGTCTTCGAACAGGAAGATGGATCTCATAGTAACTCGAAGAGACATGGAGGGAAATTGAGAACAAAGGAGGAAGCTTATTCCCTAGACGAAAGGATGGGAAGAAGAGCCAACTTGCATGGGTATGTACTAATGTTGCGGCAGCGATCGCTTCTGACCATGGCGAAGTCTCTCTGCCCATTGCCAAGAAGGGGCGATTGGCATTCTGCTCATAAGCATGTCTGTCATAAGCTTCAGTAGAGCCATAATGATGACGATCCAACAGCAACTCGGATCCATCTGGCGTGGTGCCTGCCTACGTTATCCTGTGGCTGGCGCATATCCCACCCTATCCGTACAAGGCCCAGAGCCCTACACGAGCCCCCATCGAGCAGTTTGTCAGGGGGGCAGGTTTGAGATAGACACGGGCTGGGGAGGCCGATGGCGGCCGCCCACGGGGTCCGAGGTGGCCGCTGGCGACGACGTGGCTTCCCGCCAGCATCGCCGCTAGGCCACAGGAGCGGAACGGGCACCCGAGGCGAGGTTGACAGGGCTGTCATGGAGGTGTAGGGTGAAGGGAGAGAGGCTTGCTAGGACGAGTTACATGTGTGGCAGCACTGCATGGCGAAGGCAGTGCTGGCTGACCACGGAGCCACCTCGAGTGGAGGGTCGTTTCTGGGCGGTGTTTGCTTTGCTGCGCGCCGAGGGACCTGGGTAGTTCGCCTTTGTTCCCGGCGGCTACCTCATGCTTTGATAGGGTAGTGGCAATGACAACGCAACCATGGTACGCGTCGCTGTCACAAGGCAGCTTGCTGGATAGTGCCAGTAGGAGGTAGGAGGCGGAATCCACCGCTCCAGCCACAAGGCAAAACTCGGCTCGGTCGTTGTGTACCGTAGTACGGTGCTTTGGCGACTCCAGTGACAGCTACGACGGCAAGACAAAAGAATCAATAAAGAGATGCCCCGAAATAGAAGCAGGCCCGACTTTCGCAGTAGAGCGACATTGCATCAGGGCAACTGTTGGGTGCTTGGTACCTACGTACGTACGCCACTGCTGCACAGCCTCGTCGTCCACTAAAAAGCCGCAGCCGAGCCACTGAGATGCTGCGTGTGCCTGGCAGAGGCCTCTGGCGGCGGTGGTGGTACTGGTACCGTGGTACTGGCGGTACCGCCACAGTGCAGAGTGACCAGCAGCGTGTGTGATTTGTTCAAGGCCCACTGTAGCAGCGTGGCTGACTGTCAGCTTCTCCTGTTACTCGATGACCCTGGATTTACCGCTAGCAAGAAAAGGGTCGTCGCGCTGGGGAACAGCTTCGCCGTCGGCGTACTGATACCTCAGCCGTCACCAATGATAGAGAGGTACTGCGGGAGCGAGGTGGTTGCTCTCCACTAGAACCACTTGAACCCCCCCGTGCCCCCCAACTGGCTCCGATTTCCAGCGCCAAACGACCACCGCAACTCACTAAAAACCACTAGAACCACGAAAACCCACAGCCTCCAGCTGGCAACTGGACGATGAGCGGGCTGCCACTGCCACCGCCGGCTGCCAGCCAGCCTACTTGCGCCTGTCTTGTCTCTCCTTGTACTTGTACGTGTACTGCTACACTCCGTTCCGGCATCCACCTAGGTACCTACCATCCCCTGCATCTGCTCGCACACCTCACCTACTTCCCCTTCCCTTTCGCTTTCCCTTTCACATCTCCCTTTTTTTCCCATTCTCTGCCCTCCTCCTCCTCATCGTCATCCTCTCTCCCCTCCTCGCATCCGACCAGCTCGCGCTTCTTCACAATGTCCAACCAGGATTACTACAACAACCAGGGCGGCCAGTACCCCCAGCACCCCCAGGCCGTAAGTTACTCTCGCTACCATCCTCAACAAAAAACAAAAACACGCCCCAAGTCAGCTTGGCCAGTCTGCTCGTCGCAATGGCCGTACGACGTGGTTGGCGACTCGACACGCTTCACTCCCACTGCCCGCTACCAGAGTCTTGGCATTGGTAGCTCCCGCAAGCTTGGCGAGCTGAATCGCGCCATATTGGGTGCACAATCGCAGCTGTTCCCATGCAAACGCGGGATCACGGTCGCGACGACGCCGGCGAACCCCCATATTACATACGCGGCATCACGCTCCCGCCACAGAGCCAAGATTGCTAACATGATCCTCCGTAGAGCTACGGTCCTCCCCAGGGTCAGCATGGCCCCCCTCAGGGCCAGTACCCCCAGGGCCAGTACGGTCCCCCTCAGGGCATGCAGTACCAGCAGGCTCCCCCGCCCCAGCAGGAGACCCGTGGCAACCGTGGCGGCGGCTCCAACTGCCTGATGGCCTGTCTTGCGGCTCTCTGCTGTTGCTGTGTTGTTGAGGAGTCTTGCGAGTGCTGGTAAGTAGCAGCTTACTTGCCCGCGCCGACGAATCCTGCGCTAGTTACTAACATGTGGTGCTTCTAGTCTCGAGTGCTGCGAGTGCCTCTGCTAAGCGACGACACCAACTCTTTCGCGGGAAGGGGAATACGGCGGGGAATTAATCATGACGGCTCCCCGCCG
>LUFD01000783.1:5314-29038 GCA_003025255.1 Cordyceps pruinosa
TAGAAATACAAAAAAACTAACATCGCTGCTACAAGCTTGGATGCAAAGTTGGTACTACAAATCGTAGAGTATAGCAATCAAGAGTAAAAAAATTAGGCTTCGTGATTTGAGAAAAAAAAAAAAAAGTGTTAGATCAAGCTCTCAACTGAATTAATATTTATATCTATTGTGCTTCTCATGAGGCGTCTCGTAAAGTAGCCGCGATGCCAACCAGCCCATATGGATATACCAAAGACGCCTATAAAACATAAAGCTCTCTCCTTTTACTCTCCCACAATTTGAACTAGAACAAAAAGTCCCCAAGATTGATGCCTGGGATTTCGCTATCCTCTGGCCAGGTCATAAAGCCATAGCCCTCGGGCGTGGGGTATCCTGAGATGCTGTACGGCTCATCCGTCACAAACCCCCCCAGGTACTCTTCGCACACCGCGTCGTACTCGCCTTTCCAGCAAGTCACACCACCAATCTGCACCTGCAGCGAAATGTACTGCAGCAGGTTTCGGAGCTCCTTGCGGAGGTTTCCAGGAGCCGCGGTGGCGAGGCCGTTGGGAAGCAGCTGCTGGAGCTCGTTGAGCATCCGTTGCCCGCAGAGGAAATGCGATTCTGCGGCTTCTCTGTCGCCATTCAAGGCTTCAAAGATGACAAATAGCATTGAGCAAAGCACAGCAGCACGAGTGCCACCGCACATCTCGTTGGAGTGGCGCATTTGCTTGATCGCGAGGCCGTAGTGCGCCAGCGCGAGACTGTAGTGATCGGTTCCAAGGCCGGATGACTGCTGAAGGATGGGACTCTTTTGTTGCTTTGAAAGAATGAGAATATGGACGGCCATGTTTGCGTACCGAACGGCGAGGTTGTCGCGCACCAGGCGAGGCACAGTGTCCGTCCAAAACGTAGCATCCAGAATTCCGCTCTCACCAGCACTATTGAGAGGAGAGCTATAAGAGTTGTTTAAAGCAGTTGCAGTTATGCTCTCCATGCTACTTCCACTGTTGGGCATTTCGTGCTGCTCGCTGAAGTAGTCGAACGTTTGGTACTCTTGCGGGACGGGCGGCGTGGCCGGCTCACTACCAGTGGTCGAAGGTGAGATGACGCCCTCGTCCAGAGTAGGTGTCGCAGGACTGTTGCGTCGTCGTCGTGATCTTGATTTGTTTCCAGAGCGAGTGCTGGTGGTGGACTTGGAAGAGTCGGATTTGCTGCACGGTGTCTCATAGCCGCCACACACGCCAGACCACTTGAGACAACGGTTGCAACTGGGCTTTTCCTCGTCACATTTGACGTGTCGCTTCCTGTTTTCTGTTAATTCTGCCCGAGGGGCGAAGGAGAACAAGGCAGAGCTTACTTGCCTGTGGTACTGTTAGCAGACGTGGCAGACGCAACTGGGACTGGGCCGTCACTTACAAGAAACACATCCTGTGCGAACCTTGGGGAACTTGGCTCGGCGATTTCTGGGACGCTCCAAAACGGGGAAGCTTGTCATGAGAAGTCCTTGGAAGTGTTTACTGCGCAGATGTTAGCTGCATGTGGGTTGGGCCTTTCAGCGCGGAGCAGACGGCCACGTACCTGGGGACGACTCCAGTCGGGAGACAAAGGCGTTGCTTTGCGGTGGAAGCCATTGAGGATACTGATTCGATATGGAATGGAATACTGCAATGGGTTGAAATGTGCTAATCAAGGTGATGCTTCTTGGAGCTGTGCTTCGGCCAGTGTTGACGACCTAGGAAGTTGGGACGAGAGTGGCAGGCACCAGCGAAATATATAGCTTCGGCCACCCTGCCGGTGAGTGCCGGGGCTGGGCAGGCAAGGCACCCGCAGGACCCGAAATCCGAAGCGCCCGCCCAAGGGTCTGGGCCAGCAGGCATAGAGGGTTGACAGAATGGAGAGGCGGTACTCGGATATGGACGACATGGGGAGGGTTGCATTGCACCTTGCCTAGTAGCGGCGCGAACTTTCAATGGGAAGACTGAGTCACTACAAGGGTTCGTAGCGTCACAAGAAGAAAGTAATCAGATGCCCGCGGCCACAATGTTTCGCGGCGCCCCGCCGGCATTGGTGCCGAGCAGACGAAGGGACGAGGAAGGGTGGACAAGCTGCTGTCCCGGACTGACGGTCTGGCCAAGGTGCATCTGGAGACATGTTTTCTCCGTCGGGCAAGATCCACCGGATGATCATCAGACTAAGGCTTCGATGGAGCAAGGAAATAAAAGTAAAAATAAAAATAAAACGACGTGACAGGGCTGGCAGCAGACGGGGTCGGAGGCGCAAGGGCCAGATTTCGGCTGAGGCTAGACGCCCCGAAGGTGTGGAAACGCAGAGCTCAAGGGGTCCCTCTGCGCAGGCTCGGCTGTCGCTGGGGTGTATCTTTGTTCGATATGCTGCGTGAGGCCTCACTGTAATGTGCAGTTGTACGGCCTGCCTGCTCGGAAGACTCCCACTTGGGCCAGCCGTGACGCAGGAAGGCCGCATCCGCCCTATGATATTGCACTTGCGGTAGCTCGCCGTCATCTACATCCAATGCTGGTTGGCTGTCTGAGGAAGCCATACGTTTGGAAGACTTGCTCACATCTACACCGCCGCCACGCACCAGTACACAGGTCGAACCACCAGGTCGGGTTCGTCGCTTTGTAGCTACGGCCGACGAGAGGCCGGACACTCCAACAACCAAATAAACCTCAAGAGCTTTCCAGATCCTGTCCGTCGAAGCCGGTAGCTGGTCCCAACAGCTCGCCGCTAAAAATAAGTGCAGCCGCGCTCGCCGTCTCCCCACCGTCGGCGAGGACTCTTTCGTCCTAGCACACTTACTGCGCGTCGGGTTCTAGTCCATCGTCAAACCGACGCTGCTGCGGCTGCCATTGCATCTGCTCGCCATCGGAGGAAGCAGGCGATGGGTGAGCTGCCTAGCTAGCGCGCGAAGCTGCTCGGCGCAACAACCTGCCCGTGGAGGTTCGATGACGGGGAAGAAGGGACGCGTCGCGGGACTAGCCCATTTCGAGGGCCATGTTTCGGCCCAGCTCGTCAATCGCGGACTGGAATTGGCAGGGCGGTGGAATTCAACAGCCGGTGGCGCAGAACGGGCGATCCGCGCCGGAGAGAAGGGGGGGTGTCTGGCAGACGAAGCTCGCCGCAACAGGATAATAGGACTCACTGCTCGGGGGGCAGAAGCAGACGACGACACCAGATGAGCCAAGGCGGTTCAAGGGGCCGGCGGCGGTCTACTCGAACCTAATTTACTGGGGAGTCGGAGTCGCTGTCCAGCTCTTACACCCACTGTATGAGAAGACGAGTCTTAGACAGCTCATTGGCTGGGCCTCAATCGACTCACAGGCGCTCTGATCAATCTTGCCGGCCGGCCCACGCAAACAAGGCCAAGAAGAGAATAGGCGAGAGATTGAAGTGTATTTGCTTTGGTAATAGGAGAGTCAAATGTGAACCCGGTGTTGGAAATCCCTGCCACGACGACCCTGGCCGGGAGGCAACGCGGGTGGGTTCCGCGACCCCGGCCAGGTGGGTTCAGATCGGCCGGAGCTCCGTCAAGCACCGACGCCGATGGGTTCAGATGGGTTCAGATGGGTTCAGATGGGTTCGCTAGGCTCGCCGCGGACCACGTCTTTAATGAACTGGGCACCTCATTTATACAAAACGACGGGCAATATGCCATTCGATCGAATCGCACGATGCAGCGCGATCCGAATATCGACAAGTCGACCGGATCGGACGGCGGTTGGGACTGCTGCGCTCACGTCAAGACCTTTGTTGTATCTAAACGAAGACCCAGCCGACTGACAACTTGCGCCCGTCTAACCTCCAGACAACGTCGACGCTAAGAAAATGCCCAGACGGTAGAGGGCCATGTTCTAGGCTGCGATGGACCAGGTAGTTTTGCCAGAGAATCGCCGCCGCGGGAGATGGTTCCAGGCAGTTTGACGGCGTACCGTCGCACCCACTTCACCTGCAACGTTCAAAGCGGTCCTTGATGTTGTATTCCGTGCAACGTCCAGAACCCGGGCCCGCTCCTCATGATGTGTGCTGCGGCCCAGCGACTCTGTCAGCCCTGCCCCATGTGCTCCGGCGTGCTAGCTCCAAGATGACTACTTCATGTTCCCCTTTATTAGTCGCCCTTTCACAAGGCAATACCGGATGAACTCTCTCCGCCGCAACCGATTCTACTGGCCTTGGCAGGCAACAGGGCTCAGCTCCCCAGCTGTGGAGGCCTGCTCCCTTGCTGCATCAAGATGCTCTACTCCACCGCCGATTGGAAATTAGCAAAACACTATTTACAAATAGTTTCCCTTTCCTTCGTTAGTCCTGTCAGCGTTCTAGCTCGCCTCTCATCGACGCCGATTGGCCTTGTCGGTTTCAGAGGCGCAGGATCAACAACCGTGTATAGCCTCACGCCTACCTAGTGGGGATAACCCACGGTGTATGCCTTGCGGATCTGGAACGTCATAGTGGGCGGCTGCCGGATTATGTCTCCATTTCGCATCTTAACTCTATTTCCTGCAGTTCGGGTGATTTCCCACTTGCTAATAGGTCCGAAAGCGCAGCCCCCGTCCCCCCTGCTACCTCTGCAGTCAATGGATGTGCCAGTACCGGATGAAGAGAGTTGAGGCAGAGGGTGTTATCCCCTAGAGCGGGTTTTAGATGTCATGGCCTCTTTAGATCCCTTCTTGTGATATTGCCTGCCGGGATTGTAATTCTGTGCGCCGTAGAAATTGGGGAGGACGAACGCTGCTCCTGACCTTGACGTCCGTCTCCGAGGGTAACTGAGAAAGAGATGCACTATGGTACTTGTCATTGGGAACTAGCACCCGAATCACCTCTCATGCCCAGCTGATCATTGAAACAGTAAATATTATGTCACTGAGTTGCATCTGATTCAAGTAAAACATCATATATCGGCGAGCCCAACAAGGACATGTACGCGAATTCCGTGTAAGTCAGCATTGCGTTGCTGTCAACCTACGATACTACTCCGGCGTCCGCGGACGACATCCGCACTACCTATTGAGCGCGGCTACATTCTATCACGGGAATAGATACAGATTTTCGGTAAGCTTGTTTAGTTTCTCTCTCTCTATTCCGCAAGAACAGAGCAGTTGTGCCAAGAGGAAGCCTAAGGTGCCATACTGCTTTGAGCTCGCCGTGGTGGAGTCTCCCATGTCTTCGGAGGGCGTGCCGAGAACGGGAGAGCCCGGTTAGCTCAGCCGGAAAGCCTTTCTACCACAGAGCGTATTGTTAGGGTGATGGTAGAGTTGTAGAGAATTTCTTCGCAAGGCAGTGGCTGAGCCGTGGTTGAGCCACTCGGTCCGGTGTTGCAGACCGAGAGACTGCTATGGGAAGTGTCGTTACACTGGGTTAGCCGCCTACTAATGCACAATGATCAATTGAGTATTCCTTTCATAAAACCGAGTTGTTAGATCCGTACCGTGACTCGTGACGGGGGAAACCTGAGCTGCTGTCCGAAAAGGTCACCGGCCAACGCACTGGACCCAGACTGCTAGTGAAACTCTCCGCAAGAGCGCCCATCTTAGATTAAATACAATCGTTTCTTGTTGATTCAGCATACCGCCAGGCACAAAGAAGCCGGTTTCTATTCGAATTGACTCCTCTCCAACCTTGTCTTTCTCGGAACTGCAGCAACTGCAGCCGCCTTCCCTTCTGGTAACACTGCAGCTCTCCCCCTCCATCATGACATCAGCCCTCCCCGACGTCCTCGACCCCTCCGTCGTCCTCGCCGTCGCCACGCCCGACGAGCACCGCCAGGCGTGGCGCGCCACGCACCCGCCCTGGGGGCCGGGCCTGACGCTCGCGCAGTACATGGCGCGCGAGGAGGACCTCCTGACGACAGCCCTCGCGCGAGACGGCGGCCTGACGCCCTGGGTCCTCACCGACTCAGCGTCCGCTGACCGCCCGCGCGCGATCCTCTCCGGCTGCGAGACCATCAAGAAGCGCGCCGTCGTCGCCCAGCCGGACGGCACCCTCGCCGACGTCACGGCGCACGGCGTCGCCAGCGTCTTCACCGAGCCCGCGTGCCGCTCCCGCGGGTACGCCGGTCGCATGATGGCGCTGCTCGGCGAGGAGCTCGCCCGGCAGGAGCGCGCCGCGCCGGGCGCCGCCGCCCTGTCGGTGCTGTGGTCCGATATTGGGCCCGAGTTCTACGCCAAGCACCGGTGGATGCCCATCGGCAACACGCACCTCGAGTTCCCCGTGGTCGCCGCCGCCGCCGCCGCCGACGCAGCCGCAACCCCCGCGCACGTCACCGAGCTCGGCGACGCGGACCTCCCGGCGCTCGCCGCGCGCGACGAGGCGCTCCTCCGCGCGCACCTCGCCCGGCCCCTCGCGGACCCCGCCAGTGCCAGGCTCCGCGTGGCTATCATGCCGGACCTCGCCACGCTGCAGTGGCAGTACCGGCGGGAGGACCACATGCTGCGGCACTTCCTCGGGCGCGCGCCGAGCGTGCGCGGCGCGCTGCGCACGCCTCCGGGGGACGGCGGCGAGCGCCGCCGCGTCTGGGCCCTCTGGGCGCGCTCGCGGTACGGCGGCGCCGAGGGCCACCCCGTCGTCACGGTGCTGCACTTCTTGCGGCTCGTCGTCGAGGACGAGGCCGCCACGTCGGACGCGGAGCTCGCGGCCGCGCTGGGCGGCATCATGGCGGTCGCGCAGCGCGAGGCCGCGGCCGCGGACTGCAGACGCATCGAGCTGTGGGATCCCCCGGCGCGGGTGCGTGCCGTATTTGACAAGAGGCTGCCGCAACTCGGCGGCAAGATCGTGGAGCGCGACACGAGCAACCTCGCCAGCCTGCGGTGGTTCGGCGCCGGCGAGGTCGACAATATCGAGTGGGTGGCTAACGAGAAGTTTGAATGGTGTTAGTCGGTCTGTAACTCTTCACTCATAGACTCCTGATCAGGGAAGGGCTCTGCATCATTGTTACTTAGATTTGCACCACTGCATTGACTTGAGAGCATCATGTCACTTGGCTTTACATCACTCCATGGACCCCCGAGCATCATGTCTCATCAATTCGTATATATTTTTCCGCACTCTATCATGACCATCAAGTCTAATGCCGGCAAAGAAAGGCTTCCATTAATCAAACGCCGCCAATACATGTTCAAGTGCTCACGCTCACATCGCCTCCAATTCCGCGCATCCAATATACCTGCCAAAAATAAACACCACTTTCTTCTATCTTCTTTTGTTCCAAATGCGACACTTGTAGCTTAGTAGCTGCGGCCAAACATGGTCCACTTGTCGGCCTTGTTCTTGCATCCGGGGTTCAGGCACGCGGTCTCGCCCGCAACAAGGCCCTCAGGCTGCTCGAAGGGAACGCAGAGCGACTTCATGCCCATTGTGGGCGCCTTCTGGCTCTCAGGAACATCGGGCTGCTCGTCCACGCGAGTGGTGAGCTCCTTGATGCGGTCCTCGCACTTGCAATCGCCACAGAAGGGGATAAGAACAACATTCTTGTTGTCAAGGGCGGGAAGAACGTCATCCCAGTTGGTAATCTTGAGACGGTGGTCGCGGAAAGCAGTCTCAGCCTTGTTGTACATGTCCTTCTGGATGGTTTCGAGAAGCTCGGGGATCTTAGTGCTGAGCTCATCCAGGGCAATGGTGCCCTTCGCACCAGTATCACGGCGAGCATAGGAGACAACCTTGTTGGCCGCATCCTTGGGGCCGAACTCAATACGCAGAGGAACACCTTTCAGCTCCCAATCGTTGAACTTCCAAGCAGGAGTGTAGCCATCGCGATTGTCGACGTCCACACGGACACCAGCCTTCTTCAGAGTGTGCTCAATGTCGAGGAGTTGCTCCTCATGCTGCTTGCGAGCCTCGGGGGTTGTGCTCTTGGTGATACCGACGGGGATGAGGATTGTCTGGAGCTTAGCAATACGGGGAGGGAGCACAAGGCCCTTGTCATCACCATGAACCATGACCATGACACCGATGACGCGGGTGGACAGACCCCAGGAGTTCTGCCAGACGTGGATGTGGGATCCCTTGTTGGCAGGGTCTTCGACGGTGATGTCAAACATCTTGCTGAAGTTCTGGCCCAGGCAGTGAGAGGTGCCGCCCTGAATACCACGGCCGTTAGAGGGGATGTAACCTTCGACGGTGGTGGTGTAGTATCCACCAGCAAACTTTTCGTTCTCGGTCTTGCGGCCCTTGACAACGGGGACGGCGAGCAGCTCCTCGTAAATGCCGGCATAGTAGTCGAGGATCTGCAGAACCTCGACGCCAGCGAGTTCCTCGCTCAGGTGCGCCGTGTGGCCTTCTTGCCAGAGGAACTCACGGGTGCGCAGGAAAGGAGTGGTCTGCTTAGCCTCCCATCGCACGACGGAGTTCCATTGGTTCAGTCGCAAGGGGAGGTCGCGGTGGCTTCGAATCCATTTTGCGTAGTAGGGGTACATGACAGCTTCGGAGGTAGGACGAACAGCGACAGGGACCTCGAGATCCTTATCACCACTGCGCGGGTGGATGTCAGCATGGTGGCTCGATTGGGCGGGGTGTTTGGTTGCAGGACTTACGCCTTGGTGACCCAGGCCAGCTCGGGAGCGAAGCCCTCTACATGGTCCTTTTCCTTTTCCAAAGACTTGGCGGAGAGGAACATGGGGAAGCTGGCCTCCTCCACGCCGAGGGTCTCAATGCGTTCCTGGAACCACTTGCGAATGGCACTCCAGATGTACATGGAGATGGGGCGGAGAACAAAGAAACCAGAGATTTCCTGGTAGTACTCGACCATTTCGGCCTTGAGGACGACTTCCTGATACCATTGCGGGAAGTTCTCGGCCTTGGTGACGGTAATGCCGATGATATCGTCCGTCTTCTTGCCGCCGCCGACGGGGAGGGTGGTCTGCTTGGCGGCATTCTTAGCAGCCTTTGCAGCCTTGTCGGCAGCCATCTTGGCCTGCTTCTCAGCCTTCTTCAAGGCGCTCTTGGATTGCTCAGCGACGGCCTCCATTGTGGCGGAAAGAGGCAAACGGGTGAGTTGGTGGAGCTTAGGGAAAAAGTATGTTGGAGCGTTTGCCAGGAGGGCGGGGTCTTGAGGGTGCGGACTGTTGGGAGGATAATTTGTTCCACTGGGGAATCTCGCCCAAGATTATATGTCGACTGGAAGGCGATCAGGCAGTTCTATCGTCTGAGTCACTTGGAGGAGGGAGGCGAGACACGGAGGAGGGAGGAGTGTGGGCGAGGTTGGCAAGATTCATTCGGGGTGTGACCACGAGAGGACGGGCCTATTCTTTTTTGGTGGTGGAGGGGGAGACGAGACGAGACCCTGCCCCGCGCTGAGCAGTGCCTGAGGTCGGAGGGGCAAGCCGACACTGCGGGCAAGCCGACGCAGGAGCAAGCAAATGGCAGGCAAAGCAGGTTTAGGTAATTTTTCCGATTAGGCTGATCTGGCCAATCAGGATGAGGTGGCCAGAAGAAGAGGTCGCTGTCGAATTGGCCCTGGGCGGGTGGTGGGCGGCCGGCCTTCAACAGCCACACTGTGGCGCCAGCAACCAGCCCGGAACTGGAACAATCTCTCCTTCCGACCCTCGCTCACCTTAGTACCTCTCCCACCTTCCACCAAAAAAAGCTTCGAGGGGCAGATGGTCCACTGTGGAAGCTCGTGGTAAATTATACCGGCGCGCAGGCAGAAACTCGTCTCCAGCCATCACCACCACAACCTCCCTTTCTGCCAACCACTCGCGTCTACACGCACTGCTGCAGAAATGGCTTCCATGTTTGAACAGCCAGGGAACGGTACTTTGTTCCTTGGTGGCCAGAAAATTTCCGGGTCCGACATTCGTGACCAAAATGGTACGCCTCGTTGACTCCTCGCCGCCGCATCCCACCACAACCTGCTGACCCGGTCTGCCCACCCTCCCAGTCCTGGCCACGCAAGCCATTGCGAATGTCGTCAAGAGCTCCTTTGGCCCCAGCGGCCTCGACAAGATGATGGTCGACGACATTGGTGTAAGCACTTCTTGCTTGGGATTGCCCGCTCACGCGCCGCCCTCGCCCCTCGCCGTTTTACTCACCGCAAACTAGGACGTCACCGTCACCAACGACGGCGCCACCATTCTACAGCTCCTCGACGTCGAAGACCCCGCCGGCAAGATCCTCGTCGACCTCGCTCAGCAACAAGACAGGGAAGTTGGCGATGGCACCACCTCCGTCGTCCTCATCGCCGCCGAGCTGCTCCGTCGCGGCAACGAGCTCATGAAGAACCGCATACACCCCACCACCATCATCACCGGCTACCGCCTTGCTCTCCGCGAGGCCGTCAAGTACCTCCAGGAGAATGTCAGCATCAAGGTTGAGAACCTCGGCCGCGACTCCCTCATCAACATTGCCAAGACCTCCATGTCCAGCAAAATCATTGGCGCCGACTCCGACTTTTTCGCCGACATCGTCGTAGACGCCATTACCGCCGTCAAGACGACCAACTACAAGAACGAAGTCAAGTACCCCGTCAAGGCCGTTAACATTCTCAAGGCACACGGAAAGGGCACTCGCGAGTCGGTCCTCGTCAAGGGCTACGCGCTCAACTGCACCGTTGCCTCTCAGGCCATGCCCACCTATATCCAAGACGCCAAGATTGCTATCCTAGACATGAACCTGCAAAAGGAGCGCATGAAGATGGGTGTCCAAATCACTGTCGACGACCCTCAGCAGCTGGAGCAGATCCGTGCCCGCGAGTCCGGCATGGTTCTCGAGCGAGTCGACCTGATCCTCAAGGCAGGCGCCAACGTCATCCTGACCACCAAGGGAATTGATGACCTGGTACTGAAGATGTTTGTCGAGAAGGGCGCCATGGGTGTTCGTCGCTGCAAGAAGGAGGACCTTAGACGCATTGCCAAGGCTACTGGTGGCACCCTCCTGAGCACCCTTTCCGACCTCAACGGTGACGAGAAGTTTGATCCCTCGTACCTCGGCTACGCCGAATCCATCGCTCAGGAGCGCATCTCCGACGATGAGTGCATCATCATTCGCGGACCCAAGAACCATTCTGCCGCCTCGTGCATTCTGCGAGGCCCCAACGACTACACTCTCGACGAGATGGAGCGTTCCGTGCACGACTCTCTCTGCGCTGTAAAACGTACTCTGGAGAGCGGCAGCATCGTTCCTGGTGGTGGAGCCGTCGAGACTGCCCTTCACATTTACCTGGAAGAATTCGCCGGCACAGTCGGCTCACGCGAGCAACTCGCTATTGGCGAATTCGCCCAGTCGCTCCTGGTCATCCCCAAGACGCTGGCCGTCAACGCTGCCAAGGATGCTGCAGAGCTCGTCGCGCAGCTGCGCTCAAGACACGCGCTGTCCCAGCGCATCCAAGAGGGCGAGGCCAACGACGATGAGAAGACGCTCGCCCGCAAGAAGGGCTACAAGAACTACGGTCTCGATCTCATGCGCGGCAAGGTTGTCGACGAGATCAAGCTTGGCGTCCTAGAACCCAGCGTCAGCAAGGTCCGCCAGCTGAAGAGTGCGGTGGAGGCGTGCATCTCCATCATGCGTATTGATACCCTCATCAAATTGGATCCCGAACAGCCCCAGGATGACGGCCACGGTCACTAAAGAAGGTGGCAAAAAGAAATGGAGCAAAATGAAAATGAATCAATCTTGAAAAACAAAAGCCCCGTACATGTAATTAGAGTAGATGGGTGGGAATATTACAAATGCAAGAGGTTGACACAAAACCCGACAGTGTACGGAGAGATGGTTGTCGCTTACTTTGTGTATGAGATATATAGAAGGAATGAATATAAACAAAAAGCCGACCACTTTTCTGGCTCTCCTTGCGCCATTCTGCACGCTGTCTTAAGCGCTCCCTTGGCCAGTCACATGCGTGTCCTGGAATATCACAATCATCGGTGCTAGATTTCACGGAGCCGTCCGCCACCGCTGATGTGCATGCAACGACTGCCTGTCCGAGTAACAGAGGAAAATAAATGTATGGGAAATTTTGAATTTATACAATGTTTGCCTGTAACAGTATCCCCCCCGTCTACCACAGAAAAATAGCGAAACGGGATATCCACGCGCCGTGTTCCGGCGGGGGTTGCTCCTCGTCCATTCTTCTCATGCCTCCTTCCCATCCTCCCAATAAAAAAACACCTGCAGCTTTCTAATGCCTGGACCTCTTGTCGTCTTCTTCGATTCTTCAACAAAAAAAGAACACCCCCCTTCATATTCGTACAACGCAAGGATGACGGCGTGTTGTTGTATGTCGTTTATTTTTTTCGAATGTCGCGAATGTTGTTCTTCTTTTTCCGGTTTTAGGGGGCTCCCGGGGGTGGGTTCTTTAACCAATGATGAGCTTGTCCTCCTCGGGGAAGTCGTAGGCGGGGATCTCGAGGTTGAGGGGCGCAGGGCCTCGTCTTATACGGCCGGAGATGTCGTAGTGGGAGCCGTGGCAGGGGCAGAACCAGCCGCCAAAGTCGCCGGCCTCGCCGATGGGGACACAACCCAGATGGGTGCAGACACCTGTTTCGACACTGTTAGTTTCGTGCTGCGGCGAGCCTCAATGGCGGGGAGGGACGGGGGATTCGTACCCAGCATGACGAGCCACTCGGGCTTCTGGACGCGGTCGTCGTCGGACTGAGGATCGCGGAGGGAGGAGATCTCGACCTTGTTGGCTTCGGCAATCTCGTCGGCGGTGCGGTGGCGGATGAAGACGGGCTTGCCGCGCCACTTGATGATGACCTGTCGGGGTGAACTCGGTTAGCCCTGGCGCGCGTCGTAGAGCGCAGGGTGGGGGGGAAGAGGCTTACATTCTTGCCCTCGGGGATGGTGTTGAGGTCGACCTCGACCTTGGCCATGGCCAGAACGTCGGCAGAGGCGGACATGTTGACAAGGAACTCTGCAATGATACCCAGCGTCAGCAACTCCCACTCCAATGGCGGCTTCCCCATTTGTCGTGTCCGGGGGCGTGCGCGACCGGCAGCCATTGGCGGTCAATTGGCTCCGTAATCGATGGCAGTTCGGCCGCAGCGCCTCCCGGAACAGTGTTTCCCTTCGTCGATAAGCTGATGGATTCCTTACCTTGCACCGTGCTCTTGGCGCCCGCGGCAGTCAGGGCGCCCATGGCGCCGACCATGAAGTAGGAGAAGAGCTTGTTGTTGCCCTCGGGCTTGGCCGACATGTACTTGCCAAAGTCGGGGATCTGGGAGCCCTTGGACTGGCCCTTGAACGGGCTGCTGTAGCTGGCGGCGGCGCCGTCGGCGCGGACGGCGGTGGTGCTCAGGGCGCGGGCGGCGACGGTGGCCGGCGTGGCCGCTGAGCGCAGGCACAGGCGGGAGGCGGTCGAGAGAGCAGCCATTTTCTGTGGTGCAATTGAGGGACGGGAAGTGGCGGGACCGGCGAGGAGAGCTTCGAGAGCGACCGAGGGGGAGGGTAGGCTTTCGTTCGGCTGTGAGGTCTTTTCCTCCTTGGGGGGCGTGGTGATGGTGACCTTTTGCGTTTTGCCGAAAGATTTGGGTCCTGGAGCGATGTGCCTGCCTGAGGCGCCAAGTTTTCTTGCAAAGCTTGGAATTACGAGGCGCTGATTGGCTGGCGGAGCGGCCACCCGGACTCTCCCGCAAAAGGCGGCCGAAGCTATCAGCAGCAAGCTCGCTGCTAACCTACACCATGGTGGTTGAGAGCCTGGAGCAATTTCAGCCCTGCTCGAACTATCTGGCGTGCCATCTTCCTGAGCATGACTTTGATCTGATTGCTTATTTGTTTTCCCATTTTCAAAGAACCCCCTGCGGCTTGCTGCGAGGTTCTGAAGGCTACCTTCGGAACGGTCAACCGGCAGATTTGCTGTATCTCTGGGTTGAACCTCCCTCTCCGCTGAACGCCTGACCTTGGGTTCAGAATAGTTACAGGTAGTACAAGCAGCTGTTCTGCCTGACCAGCGCCTAAATGTGCAACCGCGGACCTCCACTCTTGCAGTGCCCTTTGACCAGCCCGTTGGGCGCATATCCGTCCGTCCAGTGGCTGGAAATCATCAATGTCTGAACAGTAACAAGTCGGGTATAAGCGTGGCGTACGTGATCTAGATACAGGTTCCGCCGTTGCCTTACGACAAAGGCACCAATTCTGCACGTTTCACTCACCTAGGTTGGCCACAGACCGGAGCGAACTTCAACCGCGTCCTTGTTGTCAACCATCTCAAGATGGCAAAAACATCCTCGTCAAGAACTGCTCGCGGTCCGCGGCGCGTATCGCTGAAATCGGACACGCTGCCCTTAACCCTTCGAATGCGCAAATGGATCGGCCGCCGCCTCTATGGAGACTCTGGGGCAATCGTCCGTCAACCGTTCAACAAGTTCCTCAAGCTGAGCACTACCCGGAACGAGGTAGAAGCCATGGAATTTGTCCGCCAGCACACATCAGTACCTCTCCCTAAGCTGTACGAGGTATACGAGTGTCCTAGTGGTGCTGTTCATATTATTATGGAAGCGCTTCCAGGCGACGGTGCGGACTACGCGACTATGACCCAAGAACAAATCCGGGCGTACGGCGAGCAGATGTCTGGCTATTTGCACCAGCTGCGAAGCCTAGCACCGCCGGAGAAGGCCTTTATCGGGTCGGTTGCTCAAGGGCCGCTACTAGATCATCGGCTTGGCTCTGTGCCCTTTGGGCCCTTTCACTCTGTCGCTGACTTTCATGCGTACCTACGCCTCGGCGGGGATCTGGATGCGTGGTTACACGACCCTGTGGTTAAGATAGTCCATAGTCGGTCAGACGAGTACTGCGTTAAATTCACTCATGCCGATCTTCACCCACGCAACATTCAGTACCACAATGGCCGAATCACAGGCATTATCGACTGGGAGTGTGCGGGTTGGTACCCGGAGTACTGGGAGTACACAAAGATGCGATTTGCCGAGTGGCCCGTCTACCAGAGGTACTACGAAGCTATCGAGGGTAACGCGGCTATTCAGAAATACCATACAGAGCTGAAGGCTGAGCGAGAGATATGGCGATGCGTTAGCCCCGGGTTTTACGATGACTACTACGGCCAACGAGAATGCCTCACCAAAGTCTCTAATAAATCTGCGGGCGACGTGGGTGAGAGCACGGCTGGCGAGAATGGCTTGCTCGACACTGGGGCTCACTCTCAGATTGCAGGCAAGGCCACTTGACAGGCCACGATTGAAGGAAAGCTGCGTTGATATGACGGCAACTGGAGGAACTCGAACTCATTGTACAGGATGCGAAATTTCTAGCATCTCAAGATATTTCGTTTCCTCATCTCCGTCTATTCTACAAGACAACTGTGCATCCAATTCCCCGTCCATGACGCTCATGGATTACGATAGGGCTTTGAGCCAGCAGGGTTCACGCCATGCAGATCAATAATCGCTGGGCATAGGAAACATTACTGCCATCAACTTGGATGCTTATTCCAAAAAAGGTTTTTTTTTTATTTCCGGTAGCGTTGGAGATGAGATGCGCACGGCCGAGGGCTATGCACAGTGCTTCATCGCGCTTGGTGCCATTGCGGTCAATAGAGGCAGACTCGGACTGGGGAATCTTGTCTCGATGATAGGTTACACAATGTCCCTGGGAGGCTCAATGCTGCTGAGTATACAACTGAATTCCGTGTGCATAACGCTGAGTGAATTGCGACTCAAAGGGAGCCTCGACCGATTGGATTCAGAGCAGGGCCTGGAAGCGGATGGGTCAATTCCGACAATGAAGCGACCGAGTGTTCTATTACAGCAGGAGTAGACGTTCCAATGGAGTACGTATAGCCAACAAAATGGAAATTGCTGGTGAGGTCACGCGGTGAAGCGAAGGCGCTGTATAATACCTTGCACAGGCCGGTGCCCGCAGGCCATTTATGATGGCCTGCAGAGTGCCTCTGAGCTTTTTGCAGCCTCGCCACCGTCGTCGCAGTAACTCGCTGGTGGTGTTACTGCTAATACTAGGTAGTGCACACAAAATCCTTCGCTGTGGAAAACGATAAGAAGGACACAGCAGCTGTCCCAGCCAGGAGCGCAAAGTAGACTGCTTTGGCCAATTGATCGGATATTTCTCGTCGGATGCTCTACGTCCGAAGAAAAACAAGCCGACGAGAAGCACGAGGACGCGGGTAATGCGGCGCTTCCTGGCCCGAAAACTACATTCATTTGCGGAAAGCGTAGCTCCTGATCCAAAAACGAAGAATGAGGCTCGCGTATGCTTGAGTCACGAAGCTGCCATCTCGAACTGCCGCAGTATTGCTATCGTTTCTACGGCTTTGAGCTAACGGAAATTATCAACTTCGAATTAGTGCATCTCTGGGTGGCTGTCTTGACCGCCAACGACGCCCTTTCTAGCTAGATTTGCAAATAAACCCGTAGAGTAAACGAAATGGTAAGGTGACAAAAGGAGGGGGGAAATAGAATCGCAAGAGAGGGAAGTAGAGGGTACACCAGAGCAGAGACCAGCACCGTAGGGCTATCTAGTTGCCGAGTTTGTTTCCATGCAGGAAGACGGGGGTAACCGATTAGCTCTTTACGCCAATATCGTAGGTGGAATTGGAACTCTGTCGATCACTCGATCAGAGTCACCATGCTGTGAGACTATGCAGACGGGCGGCGAACTTCTGCGCCTTACTTTGGCGCAGCCGGCATTTCCAAGCCGGAGACTTTACGTCGCGCCGCTCGTGACAACACCGGTCAGGTGGGCTATGACAGAACTTCAAACATCCTTTGAGGTCGTAAAGCGTTCAACCCGAATATGAGGGTGTAGTCGGGCGCTCGTCGCGCCCGAGGACTGAGACCGCACCTAACTTGAACAAGGTCCGTCTTTCGAGCTGAGCGTGACTCGGACTTCATTGCGTGCCTCATTGCGTGGTGGCAGCTGTCAGCCTTGGGTTCAAGTTCCCCCGAGCTGGAAAGTTTGCCTTCGTGTTACGATGGGACCGTGTCTCGGTCACTGCGTGTGCCTCCTACTGGCTGATGAGGCCGCCCTGCAAGGCTGCCAAAACTACAATCTGTCCGGCTGGGAACAATCCTCGCAACCCCTGCCGGTTCTCCAAGGCTGTTGGGCGCTCCCCACGCGCCCGTTTTGTGAGCTATCCAGGTCCGATCGTCGCGGGGAGCAGGGGTATTAGTATCCAGCCCTGGGGAAAGAACAAACAAAAACATGAACGAGCCTGGCGAGCGTGGGCCACGGCCTCGCTCGCGGGCGCCGGGCGAGAGGCCTGGATTGCGAACCACAGTCAAGCGTCGTATTTTCCAGACGGGGTGGAAAGTAGGCAACTAGCTGAGCTGCTCGGACGTGTGGTGCGTGATCAGTAAGAGCAAGCCGAAGACTGAGCCTTGTAACTCGACTTGCACACCATATAACCACTTCCGGCTGTTCGCAAGCGCTCCGACGCCCTACTAACAAAGCTTCCGCGGCTCGGGGTTTCGCCGAACGCCTGACAAGGCTACCTGCCGCGGATAGAAGTCACCGTGAAGGTCTTTTGAAACACGAACAAATCCATTTCCACTAGTGATAGTGATAAAAAGTCTAGCTAAAAAAAAAACATCCTATACTTCGACGTAGACACCTCCAGCAGCCGTCAGGTACCTGCCTCCAGTATGCCTCCTCGTTGAACGAATCGCCGGGCCAGCCGCGAATGAGCTTGCAAGCACACGAAATCCATGCCAAATGCGATGTAATACATTGCAGCGCTTGCTTAATCAGGAAAGGAACCTGCGAGGGGCTCAAGGCTCAGGCTCGGGCGTAGCAGTTGCCTTCGGCCACCCACCGTACCAGGAGTGGGCGTTCTCATCGGGGCCGGGCTCAGCTGTGGCGGCTGGCTTGTTGTACCAAGAGTGTGGTGGAAGCAGATCAGGAGAGCTGACTGGAGGCCAGTTATACCAAGAGTGGTTGGGGGCAAGGTCGGCCGGGGGCTCAGGTTCAGGCACAGGGCTGGACAGGCCAAGCTGAAGAATGGCAGCGGCAACGATCAGAAGTGCCTGGGAACGCATGGCGTATAGTAATGGAAGAAGAACAGAGAAGCTGATTGATATCTGATACAGTAGAAAACCTGGTGGTTTCAGAGAATACAAAGCTCAAGAAGCTGTTTGAAGCAGGAACGCAAAGGTGGGTTGCGTCGCATCGTTTGAACGGTTGGCATCCGGGTATTTATATACTCACGGAGTATACCAAGTGATGTACATACGTAACTCTTGTGCTAGTCAATTTGCCACGTACCGGAGAATATTCAGTATTTTTAGCCCTACACGATGCCAGCGGCCAGCCCGGGGAAAGCTGCGCCTCCAAGACGCCAGCCTCATGCAGCCTCATGCAGCCTTACTGAGACCGTTAGGGCTCAGTCCGTTGACCGTCATCCCGTTGTGGAAGTTAGATGGCAGATGCTACGTCAGTAAGAGAAAGGTAGTATTGATCAGCCCGCCCCCCATCGCATCTTTACCGCGCTCCTCGACCTTCTCCCCGCCACTGCCCGCGTTGACGCTCTCTCTCCACCCTTCACAGAGATACGCTTTATAAAATGAAGTTCCTGGGAGCAAAAAACTCCAAAAAGGGAGTAGTAAGTGCTACGTTTATTGTTTTTGACTATTGCTTTGTGGGTGCTGACATGCCAGCCTCTGCTCTATACGCCGACGTACTCTAAGCTAGCGAGCGACGAAAGCTCGCCAGAGGAGCGTGATTCGTTCGTTGAGACGGGCCAAAACTATTGCCAGGGGTATTTAAGGAATATCCTAATTCTGAACCTTCTTCTCTTCATTGCCTCGTTGGGCTGCTTGGCTCTGTCCGCACTTCTAGCCTTCACCGACCAGCCGATCAATGGAACTCGTCTACTACGAGCAAAGACATTCTACTGTGCGTATTTTGGAGCACCCTCTGACAGTGTAGGAACGAAGTAAAACAAAGGGCCATAACTAAAACAGAGATGTAGCGCCGCCTCTCGACACACTTACACCGGCCTGGTCCGTGGCCGACGTGGTCACCGAACATCTCCGCTCCAACGGCTCGATCCTCCGGCAGGACCCCAGCCCCCGCGTCGATGCCGCCTGGGACAGGTTCGCCGACATGGGCATCATCGGCCTGAGCAGGGAGCAGGTCACCCAGCTCGGCAAGGATCCCGCAATGACCGTCACGGCGCCGCCGAGCTGGGGCGTGGGCAACGAGACGTACCTCGCGCAGCTCGACGCGGTGCACCTCGCGCACTGCCTCAACTCGATGCGGCGGAGCCTGCACCACAACTTCGGCTACTACTACCCGCGCGGCGTCCCGGCCGTGTACGCGGCGCACCTGGCGCACTGCCAGGAGGCGCTCGCCAGGTGGCTCATGTGCCAGCCGAGCATGGAGCTGCTCACCTTCAACTGGGTCGAGGGCCACAAGGGCCCGTTCCCGGACTTTGACATGACGCGCAGGTGCTGGGACTACGACCGCATCCTCGAGTGGCAGGACGGCCACAGGGTGCAGACCATCAACACCGCGGAGTGGTCGGACATGAGCGCACCCGAGGGCGCTAAAAAGAGGCCGTGGCCGATTCTGTACGAGGAGTCTCTGCACCGTACTCCATTTAACGCGAAAGGGGGTTGAAGGGAGATGTTTATATGGTGGTATTGGGGGCTGTGTCATGGAAGAGCGCTTACGGAGGCAAGGATGCAAGTCCAACTTGGTAGACTAGATAGATCCTCAGTTCACTCAACTACAGAGCTTGGATATAGAGACACTCAACTTGGATATACAGACACTCAACTTGGATATACAGACACTCGGCCTTGACTGTTATTCATGTGAATTCTATATCTCCCACATCTAGTACCTCCCGTCATTATCCCAAATCACTCCACAGAACACCATACAGGCAGCCTCTGCCTACCCTAACTCTATGCCAGGTCAATGCATCCTACGCAACTCCTCAATCAGATTCCGAACATCCTCCACACTCGGCCCGAGATCCTTGCAGAGATCCTTCTGAGCCGACTCGCTCAAGTCAAGGAACCGCTCCACCATTTCGCCATCCACAAACCGGAATGGTTCTTCCGCTGCGCGGGCCTGGTTGCGGAAGGACCTCCAGGCGTTGAAACTGATGCCTCCGGCGGTTTTGACGTACTGCTCCATGTTTGTCTGCAGAGTAATGAGAAGATCTCGGTATCTCGGCGCGATATCGCCGTACAGATATAGCGTGCCTTCGATCTGTGAAAAAAGGTTAGTCGGCCGCGTCATGTATTGGATTTTCTAACAGAAGACTTACGGAGGCAAGGAAAGCCTTAGGCGACACGACTGCGTTTTCTGCAGGCGCCACATTTAGCTTTCGGATTTTGTTGATTTGTTCGCCAAGATTTATTTCGCTCGTGATTTCGAGTCGACCGCGGTCCTGCTCGGATGGGGCGTCTGGATTTCGAGCCAGCACAATGATGTTCCCCTGAGCGTCCGTCTCCAGCCACCGTTCACCATCCAGATGGCACACGGCGGTAGTCCACGCCGATTGGAAGTGCCTGGCCTTCTCCTCTAGCTTGGCAGACTCCCCATCCTTTGGCGGCGTGAACTCCACCAGTGATAACGATTGCATGAGATCACCAACGCCAATCATGTTCCCAGAGACGTCGAGAGTCACCGGAAAGGAGGCCGGCCGGTAAGCAGCAAGCTTCTGCAGGGAGCCCTCAGTGGTAGTTTCTTCTATGTAGCGGTAGACAACGACGGTCTTGGAAAGCCCAGCCACAATGTACTCATCTAGGACACCCAGACAACGGCATGCGCCTTTTAGATTGTGTGAGACAATAGTGTATAGCTGGCGTTCTTCATCTACTCCCAAGACCAGTATCCGGCCACGCGTTTCGGTAGCTTCGCCGACTTCCGCGTCAGTGATGAAGCTCGTGCCGACGATGAAGCGCTCCACAGGAGTCCCGGTATGATCGGGAAGCTCGGCGCAGATGACGCTCTCGACCATTTCGAGTGTGCTTGAGGCGTTGAGCTGGATAGGGGCGCCCAGCTCCTGGAAGATGATTTCGTCCACCAGTCTTACAGAGCTGGTGATGACCTCTTCGTTGTCAACGAGATCTTTCTTGATGCAACCGAGACCAAATGCCTTTGCCCCAGGAGCGTAAGCGACGCGCCGGACAGTCTCATGTACTGGGAGCGGCTTAACGTGTGTCAGACGCTCTTTATCGACATGGCAAAGCCGAACGTGCTGATCGGTTGAGAGTAGGATGGAGCCAGGGAATGCCTCCGAATCAAAGGGTACTACAGAAGTTGCGTCGTCGGCAGTTGTAGCCGAGTAAATAATACGGCCGTCGGAGCTGTATATCAGACTGGCATGCTCTGTTGTAGCGAAGATGCTGCTAGTGCCGTCGGATTCAGGAAGAATATGGAGTCGCGCAGGGCTACTTCCCAACGTGACACTCTTTTTGCCTGACAGTGCCAGGTCTGTCGCCGAGACGTTGAAGCTGACCACGGTTCCGTCCTCCAAGGCAACCAGGAGCGTGGGACCCGATGTATTGCGCGGGTGAAGCTGGACTAGTGATAGATCGCGGGGTACTGAAGCGGTATCTGTTGTCCGTTGAAGAGTCTCGCCATGTTTGGCGCTGAGCGTAGCAAGGTCCACGATTGTGACTTTTCCCGAGTTCCACCATCCGATAACGCCACAGTTCGTCAGAGCCGGCGAGGCATGTAAACAAGAAATTTGATCAGCCTGGCCAGAGACCTCGGATCCTTGATGCTGCTGCACAAAAGCTTCCAGACCCTTGTTGACATTCAACGAAACGACCGTCGTTCCGTCGACACAAAGCAGCACCCACTTCCCATTGCACGACGCTGATGTGATTTCACCGCCACCTTCAGGCTCCCACAACGACTCTTTCATGCCGTTTTCGGGGTCCAATATTGCGACTTCCGTTGTCGTTACTTGAAGCAGATGCCCATTAGGCAAGTTGACCGCGACCAATGTCTCAACCTCTAGATTCATGCCAGCGAATTCGTAAACTTCCTCGATATCCCCGGTCTCACCGAATTGGAAAACGCGCGTGTCCATAACAAAAGAAGCGACAAGCGCGTCGACCTTTTCCGACCTGTGCGACTTGACTGAGAATAGCCCTCTCGTGTTTTTAATGTCGTCCAGTATGCCATAGTCTTCCAGTCCAACACCACTTCTGATGCTGCGTAGTGATCCATCTCGGTAAGCTCCACAGCCTGCGACAATCCTAGCTTGGCCGGATGAAAATACGTTGCCCTGCTGGCTGTCGCCATCTCTATTGCCCATGTCCATGATTGCAAAATCTAAAATGGGAGCATTATTGGAGAGAGTCTTTATCGGGTATATGGTGCGAGAGACAAGATCGACGCGTAGGAGCTGCGAATCGCCATGGTGGGAAGCCACGAAAAGCATACCGTCACCCATGTATACAAGACTCGATGCGCGAGAGGTCGATTCCTCGAGGTCAGGAAAGCTAAGAGACTCGACAGTCATGCCAGCAACAACAACTCCGGTGGGCTCCGCATAGGTTTCCAGCGTCAGTAAGTCTAGGCGTCCGTAGTCGTCGGCGAGAAAGTAGCGCGTATCGTCGTACATGGCCCAGGCGACGTATATTTTGGGGTCTCGGAGCGCCGACGACACACTCGAGTACGTCAAGCTATCAAAATACGTCAAGAGGGTCTCGCCGACGACGAGAAGACCGCCCAGGTGTGCCCTCGTGCCCTCGTGATTCCGCACATGGTATCGCTTCTCCTCGGCAACCGGGACGGGAATCAGCATGGACGCATACGGGTCGGCAATCGTCTGGTCAAGCTCCCGATCTTTGTGGGGGTCGAACTTGGAGACATCGCTGCCCTTGTCGTCCTTTGTCAGCCTGTACACGGCGACACGGGCTTCCTCGCGGTCCAGCTGCGTCTTGTAGAGAAAGGCGATGCGCGGGTGGCCGGTGCGGCTGTGGATGAAGGCGCTGTCCTTCATCCACAGCTCCGTCAGACGGACCTGGTCCATCTGCTCGAGCTTGTCGGACGCGCCGCGCCTGCTGGGCAGACGGAACACGTTGAGCACGCCCTCCCACAGATGCATCACCATGAATTTCGCCGTGGGGTCCACCAGGCATTTGTTCTGGCTCTGCGACTCGCGCATGTACGGCTCGGCCATGTCCTCAATTGCCTCGTTGGCCAGGACCAGTTCGTTCCGCTCCGGGTCCCAGGAGACGTTGAAGTACTGCATTCGCTCGGTGCCGACGAAGAGGAGGTCGGCGGTGGCATCTTTGGGTCGCAAACGCTGCAGCATGCATATCGTGCCGTGGACGACCTTGGTGTGCAGGCACGTCATGCCTTCCTGTGTGACGCGCCATATTTCGAGTCGATTTGCCTTGCTAAGAAGAAGACGACGATTAGCAGCAGAGCTGGGGAGTATCTGGTGATGCGCGCTGCCGATGGCGCGCACCGCGGGTAGAAGGGCACGTACGCGACGATCAAGTCTTCGTGGTCCGGGGAGCTGAATTGGAGCCGGACGGCATGGCGAATGCTGGTCGGTAGATGCACTGGCGCCACATACGCCATGGTGGATGTTCGACAGCCTCGTAGGTTGTTGCAGAGCGTGAGTTGTCGCCCTCTGAGAGCCTGGGCGAGAGCTCTGGTCGAGAGAGGCGAGAAGAGCGTCACTCCTGTACTAGCAGTAAATAGTGCCTGGCATTTTGGTTTGGTGGGGTTGCAAGTGCCGGAGTTTAGAACCAGGCCCAGTGTGCTCTGGGCAAACTCCGAGAGGAATGACAGTAGGGGAGTCAGAAGGGATGTATTTGAGGAATGGATAAAAATGCTTTTTTTTTTTTTTTT